>JAGKTI010000277.1:83267-120375 GCA_018397915.1 Birgus latro
GCTGTTCATGAGAGATGCTGGCCTATGCTGTTCATGAGAGATGCTGGCCTATGCTGTTCATGAGATGCTGGCCTATGCTGTTCATGAGATGCTGGCCTATGCTGGTCTATGCTGTTCATGAGATGCTGGCCTATGCTGTTCATGAGAGATGCTGGCCTATGCTGTTCACGAGAGTACGCCTATCATCCTTTCAGTACGTCGCTTCCTTTACGTCATTACCGCCAGACGATTACCCTCAGCTCAAGCCGTCTCGTTGTGAATTGGTCGGGGGGGGGGGGTTCCAGGGGGTTCCCAGGTACCGGCAGACAACTCAGGGTTATCCAGATCTGGGGTGTTTTATCGATGACTGGATCTCGGGAACAGGCTTCAAGCTGTGTACAGGATCTGCAAAACACAGAAATACCTCCAGTAACAATACGAAAACAATAATAGCAATAAAGACAACTGTGAAGCCAGGAAATTTAAAAACAAACGACGAGAACTGTCAAAGGAGTGCCCAGTGTAATCAGTCACATCCACTGACTCACCATTCAAGTCTTCACATTTTTCGCCACCATTCCGCAGACCACAGCATCCGTCCTAAATTTCCTCTGATTGTTGGAGAGTCCTTAGTGGAAATCACCTGTTGCTTGCTGATGACACTGTGCTGTTGAGGGAAGACAGAGGAGGTTGCAAAGCTTGGTGAATGAAATTAGAAGAGTGTGTAAGAAGAGACTTTGAATGTGAATGTAGCAGAGCAAAGTTATGGTATCGAGAGGAATGGAGATATAAAGTGCACAGTGGGTGTGAATGTTAAATAACGGGATAAAGTGGCGGCCTTCTAATATTTAGGTAAAGGTGGGTAAAACGGAAGTGAGAGGAGTGGAAATGATTCATCTGAGAGGAGCAAATGGAGTTACATGGAGAGAGGCAGGCAGGCAGACAAATGAAACTCGAGAAGGCTGTGGTACTGAAGTGAACGTGATGCGAAGGGTTGGAAGTACGCTTACGAGATCTGGCTATGTGGAAAGAATGGAGAGCAAAGGATTAACCAGGAGAGGGTATGTGGGTGAAATGGAGAGGGGGGGAGAATGGGAAAGGGGGCCAAAGATAAGGTGGAGATACAGGCTGGAGAGAGACTATGTAAATGAGTGGTATGCAGAGGAGGAAGGGCAGCCTGATGGTGGAGTACAGGCAGCACCTCGAGTATTCCGGCATTTGTCTGCTGATGGGCAAACGTGGCGTAGTAAAGAGGTATTTGCAGCATCTGAGGAATAATTTCAGTGATTAATATAATAATAATAATAATAATAATAATAATAATAAAAATAATAATAATAATAATAATAACTGTAAAGCATTAATAACAATACTTGTACCCAAAAAGTAGTAGTAGTAGTATTTGTAGTAGTATATATATAAGTATAAGTAGCAGTATAAGTAGTAGTAGCGGCAAGGACAGCAGCAGCAGAAGCATCCGGTGCTGCATACGGCACAGCAGCAGCAATAGCGACAACAGGAAGAAAAGCAGCCGCAGGACCCGGAGTGGTGTGATGTGTGGTTTCGTGAGTAGTGTGGTGAGGTGTGGTGTGGTGTGGTGTGGTGAGGTGTGGTGTGGTATGTGTGGTGTGGTATGTGTGGTGTGGTATGTGTGGTGTGGTGTGTGGAGATGTGATGTGTGGTATAGCGTGTGGTGTGGTGTGTGCGGTGTGGAGTGGCATTGCTCTGTAGTGTTGTGCAATGTGTAGCCTGGTGTGGTGTACTTTCGTGTAGTGTGGTGTGGCGATGTGGATGGTTTTGTGTGTGTGTGTGTGTGTGTGTGTGTGTGTGTGTGTGTGTGTGTGTGGTGCGGTGCGGTGTGATGTGCGGTGCGGTGTGATGTGCGATGAGATAAGGTGCAGCGCTGTGCAGCGCTGTGCAGCACGGTGCGGTGCGGTGCGGTGTGGTGTGATGTGGTGTGCGTGATGTGATGTGTGGTGTGGCGTGATGTGATGTGTGGTGTGGTGTGGTGTGTAGTGTGGTGTGCTGTGATGTGGTATGGAGTGGTGTGATGAGATGTGGTGTAACGTGGTGTTGGATAGTGTGGCACCGTATGTTCTAGTGTTGTGTGGTGAGGTGTATAATGTGGTGTGGGGTGAGGTGTATAATGTGGTGTGTGGTGTGGTGTGGTGTTGTGGTGTGTGGTGAGGTGTGTAGTGTGATGTGGTGTGCAGTGTGGTGTTATGTGGTGTGCAGTGTGGTGTTATGTGGTGTGTGGTGAGGTGTATGATTTGGTGTAATGTTATGTGGTGTAGTGCATAATGGTGGTGAGCTGTGGCGTTTTGTATGGTGTGGTGTGATGCAGTGTGGTTCTGTGCGGTGAAGAGTGATTCAGCGTGGTGTGGTAATGTAGTGTGGCGTGGTCTAGTGTAGTGTGGTGTGGTGCAGCAGTGTGGTGCGGTGTGGTGTGTGGTGTGAAATGGAGTGGAGCGGTGTTGAGCGGTGTGGTATGGTGCTGTGGGTGGTGTGGTGTGGTATGGTGTGATGAGTATAGCGTATCGTAGCATAGTTTAGTGTGGTGTGAATGTGATGCAGTGTGGTGTGAAGTTGTGTGGTGTAATGTGGTACGGCAATGTGGTGTGGTGTGGTAGTGTGTAGTGTGTTGTGATGTGTCATGCTGTATATAGCGCTGTGTTGTGATATGGTGCAGTGTGGTGTGGCAATGTGGTGCGGTGTGGTATGGAGTGGAGTGCTGTGGTGTGGCTATGTGGTTTGTTGTGGTGTTGGAATGTGTTGTGGTGGGATTGTGTAAAGTGGATTTGTTTGGTGTGGTGTGGTGTGGTGTCTGGTGGTGTGTTGTGTTTGGTAGTAAAGTTTGAAGTTACAGCGCGGTATGATGTGTGGTAATGTGGTGTGGTGGTTTGCAGAATTATAACACTTACAAAACTATAGTACAAAATTAATATACATGAAATCAACTTATAAATAATAACAGTAAAAAAGCCAACACATTAACATCTCTAAGATAACAGCTATTCTACACTACATTATATCCTAGTAGTCTAAAGCATCAACGAAGAAAAAGACTAACACTGCAATAGATGTAATACAAAGAAAGCTAGACCCTCTATGTAACGCTAAGAAAGGCAACAATTTCTGGGTCCAAGTATGGAATATAAAAATACCTAAAATAATAGCGAAATATGGATAAAACAAATAAAATAGGAATAATCTCACCGTGCACTCCAGCAGTGTGTCTTCCCCCCTCAGGTTTCTCGGGCAAATGAGAGGATCGGGCAGTTTCAGGGGTTCAGAGGATTCCAAGCACAGGGGTGCGCTTCTTTGCAGAAGGAAGAGGAAAGAATGAAGGAAAGAAAGACAAAAGAGGGAGTGTAAAGTCACCCGTAGGCAAAAGGATGAGGAAAGAATGAAGGAAAGAAAGACAGAAGAGAATGGAAGGAAAGAAGGATGGAGGAGAGGAAAGGGCAGACACTCAAGAGCAGCACTACATCGAGTGAATGGATGGTGAGTGTCCCCAACTACCACACACACACACACACACACACACACCCTCCCACACACAACCAACCAACCACCCACCCACCCACCAACCCACACAGATAGATAGATATGATGGAAGAATATATTATCAATATAGCTACCAATTTTAAAGGTATTTAATACAATATACAATATTATGAAAACACCAAGTTTCATTTCAGTTAAGAAGTGGCATAAAACAGGGATTTATTTTTGCTTTACAATTATATTTTATTTCATTAATGGAAAACAACTTAGCCCCAAAACATGATACAGAACAGTAATCATTAGTTGGGAAGGAGGCAGCAATTATGCAGTAAAGTCAAATGTAAGGTTTTCCAATCTTTCATATACTGTACAGTATTTCCTCACTTCCTGTTGTATACCGTGGCCTGTGTGTAATGATGCTATAGATGGTTTACTTCCAGATGAAAGAAATGGGCAACTTACTACTTAAATACTATGTCACGGTTGTATGAAATTCGATAAGCCTTAGTTATGAGGTATGGATGAGTTTCCTTTGGTTGCAAAAATTAAGCCTCCAGTCTTACTACAGATGGTCTTCAACTGATTTACATGGGTCTGAGATCTTTGTCAGGTTTGTAAATGCACTATAGTACAGTGTACAGACAAAGCTCAGTGTTACAGTATAGCCAAAATTTTGTGTAATGTGTACTCATTCATTTGTGCTCACTCTGCCCTGTTTGAAAAAATAGGTACAAGCAGTCCTCATTACATCATAAACATTTTTAATTACTGTATATCACAAATTTTTCCATATAACAAATGCTGAAATTTGTGGGAACTAGCAAATCAGCTCTATGGGTAACAATGGAACTTTACAAGAACTATTTTCTGCAATGAACAATGTGCTTCCAAGCAAAAATGAACATTCACAAAAGGCTTCTTATAACAAGGACTTATTGTACATCCATTCATCATATTACCCATAACTGCCCTACTGGGGACATATTGGCCCACGGCTAAGATACTCAATCCAGACATTCAAGGAAAACGTGAACAGTTGCTCACCTGTGCACCATAATGTGAGCAATAAACCCCCAACCATCCCTTAGTTTAAAACCCTTATGGGATACACCTGTACAGTTATGTTTAATTACCTATGAATTTGAATTAGTGCATGATGCTAATGTTCTGTTGATGTTATTCAAGGGAAAGTTTCAAGATGCTAACCGCTGCAAAGCGATTTTATCATGATTTTTCCAGAGAAGTGTAGTACATTAATTATGTCTGTGCCACACTAATATATAATATATGCCGGGAAGAACTAAACTTATCCAGTAAAAATCTTATTACAATACCCGGTACTACAACGAGACTCCACTGGATGCAAGAGAAGGGGAATGACTTGTTACACTCAATAACTGGTTGTAATTTTAACCCTTTGGTTGTACATGTAAGCAAGCCAACAGTTGCTGGAATGTGTCAGTTATCTCTTAAACAACAAGAATATTTTTCGTCTCTCCCATGTTTATACATTTTTCAGTATTACCAGTAACTATTTTTGATACCTGGTATAAACGTCCTCATTCAGCCTAGCTATTCTGTAAAGAATAAATATAATAATTACATGAAAATTGTAGACAAAACATCTATCTACTTATCTCTAGCCCGACGCCCTAATCCTGCAAAGGGTGGCCACAGACAAAACGCCTCCAAGTCTCTCTCTCACCCACATTTGCCTACCCTCTCCCCAGCTCACTCCCCCCTCCCTCATATACCTCTCAACTCCATCCCTCCACCTCATCCTCGGTCTTCTCCTCCCTCTCCCTCTCTCCACCTCACCTACATAGTCAGTCTTTCATTCTCCATTCTCTCCACATGTCCAAACCACCTCAGTGCATTTCTCCTAATCATCTCATCACAAAAAGACACTTCCCGATAAATAAATGGATTCCTTTGCCTGCAAAAAAAAAAAAACTAACAAAATTTGCTGATAAACTCTCAGTGAGATTCTGCTATATAAATGATCAAAAAGTAGCACTTCACTGCAGCACCACAGGCAGCCAAGGGAAATATTATTTGTAGGATCTGTAATACACTGCATGTGTGAGTCAGGGAACATATTTTATTTAGTTATTCTTTTGTGCAAGAGTACCTGCATGTCGTAGCTGAGGATTATCGGCGTTCCTCATATATTCCACTCATTTCCGGCGACAATCTTCCAACACTGAGAACCTCACCCAGTGTCTGCTCTTAGTCTTGACTCCTTCAGTCAGATGATGTATATCTTAGACTTCGCTGCTTTCAGATACTTTTATTCAAGGTAGGATAGGCCTCTTGTGCTGAATATACTACTGAAGACTATCTGACTCTTCCAGTTCAGTGTTCTGACTTTAACAGAGACTTCTGAAAATACCGAGAAAAAAATATAAAATATGTCTAAAGAGTGAAGTGGTTAAGCTGCTAACCAAGAAAACTTCCACTTTGCAATGTCTGCTTCCACAGTCACCGCTGATGATATTGGTAAGATATCTGTAAGTGTGTGAATCACTAACATGATCATTATTAGAACAACCAGCAACGAATGTTTTGTGAGCCTGAACCGCTATCATCAGCAGCATTACAACAGCTACCATGGAATCCCTCGTGAGCTCCATACCTCCATAATGATGCTTTGAAATCTGGGAATTCTCGCCTCTGAGATGCTTTAAAGCATATGTACCAATAACAAGCAATACACAATTTTTTTTTTAGTGTTGCATCTCCCCTGCATAGCTTACCATGTTGAGGATTTGCACAAGAACTCTAACATGAGCATTATTAGAACAGTTAACCTGATATTTTTTATGACCATATCTTCCCACAAAAGCTTACTATGATGGGGATTCTTTTCATTAAAAGGTAAACATACCAACTGTGGAAGAGATCTGAGATACTCCAGCATAAGTAGTTGTGGTGGGTGTGTCTTAAGAACATAAGAAGAGAGGATAACTGCAGTAGGCCGGTTGGCCCGTGCTAGGCAGCTCCTAGAAGAGTAACTGAACTACTAGGATGAGATAAGGACAGCAAAGAAGAAGGCTCCCCCCCCCAAGCCCTCCAAACCCTCCAGCCGAAGCCGGCAGGAAAAAGTCAGAAAGAACACCACGCAGCATAGAAAAACTGGCGTGGACATTTTATAGGAAAGTGTGATTTCACAGTGACGTGATTGTTCAGATAGAAGAATACTGGTCAAAACCGTTATATACATTAGTTTCAATAAACATTTTCACATGTGGATGTAATTCTTTCAGTGCTAGTAGTCTTTGGCGGCATCCCAATGTGAGTGAATGGAGTTAGCGGTGGACAAAGGCTATGCCGAGTAGGGTCTTCAACTGGCCTCAGGAGTAAGCACATAGGCAAGACCTGTACAAATATCAGACAAAACACATTAAAGATTGAGTAGTCACTATCGCACACTTATTGGCATAATCTCTAGGCTTCTCACTAACCTAAAGATCATATAAATTACAGCTCTGCAAGAGGAAAACGGATGGTAATTTCTAAATGAATTCAGAAAGATCTGCTGAAATATACCAGTTTATTATCGAGAGAAAACAACACAATATTATACAGGTCAAAAGTAAGCAGCTGACAACTATGAGTTCTCGCATTCACAAGGCAGCATAACTCTTATTAACCCCTTTAACCACTGGTCTGACTGGGATTTGAACTCAGGCCATCGCTCTTCATACGCGCGCACGTTACCACTGAGCCAAAGATAGTTTCCCCCCCATTTGCTTCTAGGCAACGCGGGATTTTATACACCTCATTACACTGGGACAGAGCGACATGGAGACAATTTGTTTGTAGCCACCCCGTCGGGATTAAGGCGTCTGGCAATATACAGATAGATAGACAGAACTCTCCATTGGACCAGGAAAATAATTATTTCCGTTTGGGGTTGAAACGATAATAGAACCAAAAAATCCTTTATATTATTAGAGATTGCGCAATTCACTCATGACACTCAAATATGGATGATCACTAGCCAAATGAATTATAACTTCATAAGGTCTACCAGTGCTCTCTGGCAAGTGACCATAACAACAGTCCTCCTTACAGCAAAAAAAGCTACCCTGTCTAAGGATTTTTGCATGTAATTAAATCCATGCCCCCTGTGAAAACACCTGTGTATAAACATTCAAGCCACGTTCCTCCTATGAACCATAACATAGAACATAAGTGAATGATGTACCTAGGCTAGTTCATAACCCGCCCATCTTTAAATGCCGGAGGAAGGAGTGTTACCAATGCTGCTAGACCGATATGTTCTCAAACTTTGCTAGAATATTGAATAGCAAAAGTCTAGCATATCGCAAAAACATGATATAATCTACGGAATACCGATAAATATGAAGAAATTTCAAAAATATAGGAGGACATCTTGCATCTAAACGTTAATCTAATTGCTAAATGGAAGTAGAGCAAAAAACACTAGATTGGTGCTAAATACAGTACTCTCAAGAAAATAGTTACAAAAGGACCTGCAATCACGGGAAAATCACAGGAAAAGCTAGAGCTTCATAGTAATATAGAAAAAGCTACATCTCTTGCATCTAGACGCCAAAATTGACCCTAAATGGAATATCGCATCGAGTAGAAAAATGGTTAACTTTGGTAATACGAATCCCGGGCACCAAAACTCAAAATAGTAAATTCTGCATAAAACGGATTCTTAACTTATTATTTCTGTTAGACCTAGTAACCAAGAAATAATCTTATCTTGTAGAATAAACTGTTTACATATTTTGTAAAGCATTATTTTGACTTTTTACGGTGACTGTATTACTTTTATTCGTCCTTGGTCAGGTTTGAATTATCACTGGAACGGCAACGTCGACGAGGGCGAGTTTTGTCGCAGGTGTGTGGTCTTTATTTGTTTCTTTTTCCTTTACGCAGCGTATTCTGCGTCCAACTACTTGGTCTCAGATACGGGCATGTGCTTGGGTTCTTTTGTTCAGGGCCGGGCTAGAGCATGCAGACAAGGGATAGGGCTCAAACACAGGCTAACCAGTCTTACGCGTATATTACCTTACAGATACAGTGGACTTTACACATACGGAGGGCAATTCAGTATATATGACAAAATAGAGCATATATCACAACACTATGTCTCCAAGGGGAAGTATTGCACAGGCTGTGACACTACTGATGGTTATGAGTATTACACAGGGGCCCTGATATTACGAGTGGGGCACTGATGTTACACAGGGGTCGTGGGACATAATATACTTGACACACAGGGGTCACGGTATTGTAGTGGGGTTACAGTGTCACACAGGGGGGAGGGGTGTCACTATTTTCTGGACGGCAATAATGTTACACAGGGTCACAAAGTTTTTGATTTCGTAAGTGAGGTATTAACACTACACAGGGGTCACGACGCTCTGGGTTGGGGGAATAACTGAGTCTATAGCACTGTGGTGGGACACAAGTGTTGCAGTGTCACTGGTGAGGCACTGAGGTGCACTGAGGTCATGGCACAGGTAGGTGCAGGTGACGGGCTGGCATAAGGGGAGGGCTGTCAGGGGTGTGCTCCCGGTAAGGGTACCGGCCTCGTATGGCAACGTCTGGAGTCAAGTGTAGGCTGGAGGGCGGCGTGTTGGGCAGCCCTTTCCTGTTGGGAGCCGTAGGGGTGCAGGGCCCTCGGGGCTGGGGCCAAACAGGGCCAGGAGGCGTGCTGCACGGTGCCTGCCCTCGGCCGTGGTGGGAGTCCTGCAGGAGGGTCTGGGCTGGTTCGGGCCTGGGGTCTGCTGAAGGGCGGCCCTCAAGGTCCTGGGGCTGCGGTCTCATTGGGAAGGGAAGGCCATCAGGGGTTGTCTGTGGCCGCTCGCCCTGGGAGAGTCCGTCAGCTGCTGGGAGCACCGGGGGCTGGGCTGCAGGGACAAGACACCCAGGTTCACCACAAGTCTGCTCCTGACACTCTTCATCAGTAGGCTGACTGGGGAGCAGTCTCTGCCCTTTGTAGAGGAGGGGGTGCAGGAGGGGCATTTTGCCCGGCCTCTGGAGGGGCGTGCTGAGCCAGAGACGACATCCTCATAGGGAGCCTCAGGGCTGGTGGAGGGGGGACGACCGGTGGTCTCTCCCTCAGCCTGGCAGGTCTGATGGGCTCTGCTGTAGCTCCATGTGGGGGCAGAGGAAGGAGGTCCAGTGGACTCTCCTTCTGCCTGGTAGGTCCGGTGGACTCTGCCCAGGCTCCCTCCCGGGGAAGTGGACGAAGGAGGTCCAGTGGACTCTTCCTCGGTCTGACAGGTCTGGTGGACTCTGTCGGGGGACAACTCATCCCGGGAGGAGGAAGTCTGGTGGACTTTCTGACTCTGGCAGTAGGTCCGGTGGACTCTACCGCTCTCCTGCTGCTGGGGGAAAGTCATAGCTGGGGGACGACTGGTGGTCTCATCCCCTATGATAGGTCTGGTGGACTCTACTACGGCTCCACTCCCCTCCTCAGAAGAACAGGCGAGGGTCGTCTGGTGGATGTTCTGAGACACCTGCTCTCTACGGCGGGTGGCGGAAGAAGGAGGTTCGGTGGACTCCCCTTCTAGAGCAGGACCGGTGGTCTCCACTGCGCCGCTGCTCCCCTGGGGTACAGTAGGTTTTCGAGGACCGGTGGACTCTCTCCCTCTTCTAGCTTCAGGCCCGGTGGACTCTGTTGCCGAGGGCCTACTTGGGACTATGCGAGGGTTAGTCCCACCCCGAGACTGGTGAGCGCTGTCCTCGTTGGAGGGTAATGCACCTGGCCGATGCACTTCCCGTGGGTCTGGCTGGGGGTAAGAGGGGTATAAGGTATCTGGGGATGTGAGTTGGTGTGGTGCGGAACACCTGTCAACATCCCCGTGGCCTCCTCTTAGGGTGGGTATCGCCTCCCTGTGTCCTCCTCCTAGGGTCTCTGGACTGAGGTGTTAGAGGTAAGGTAGGCCTATAAATCTATATGTTGTACTGCACATAAATTATTAGAAAACCATAACACTGGATTATAGACATGAATTTATATGGTTTGGTATTTTTGGAAAATTTGACCATCAGATTGTTTGCAAGTCACCAGTTTCATAGTTTTTGACTGGCCAGCCCCATTAATTAGGGTTTTGGGGGATGATTTTCAAGGTAAAAATCGATCAAAACATTATAATCATGGGAGAAACATATTTTGATCTGAAATAAAGTCAGATATTGCACAGTTTAAAATATCTAAAACCATAGATGTCAGACATAACATGATGCAAATAAACAATTGAATTACAAGCCATTTGTATACCTAACTTTTTTTTTTTTTACCTTTCAGTAGGCATGGGACAACCTTATTATGCTGTTTTCCTCACTGTAAAAAAATATATATATTTTTAAAGTTTTCTGGGTACTGTGGTAATGATATCAATTTTGTTTTTAATCCTTCAATTTTTTTTTCTTGGTTCTCTTCAAGGAGACTTGGGACTGTCTTATTTTGTAGTTTTCTCCAATTTATTCTCTAAAGTATTAAAGTCTTTATCGTTTCATTTTTTGTTTCGTTATTGAGGGCTCCAACATGCATGCAGCCACTGGCCTTGGTCACCTAATGGCAGCTCTCTGTGCTGCTCGATCTCTGGCAGCTTCCCTATTCAGCCCCTTATCCTGAGGTCACAATCAATGACCTCGTCTCTGCCTCACACATCCCTACCCCAGTCGTTAACACTTCCCACTTTCTGCACCCATTTATCATCCCCATCCTCTCCACATCCCCAAACCATCTCAATCTACCCATGAATCTACCTCCTTCGCAACACCAATACACTCCATTCCCATCCAACCTCTCAACTCTTCCATCGTGAACTAAGCCCCCCGGTCCTCGCACTCAGAGACGCACTGAACATCCACCTAATCATTATCACTTCTGTATGTTTGAGCCTGCAACTATCCCCTTCCTTTACTGCCCAGGTCTTAATACCATACAGCATCACATTTCTAACATGCATACAAAGATCCCAGAGTATGGTGGGAGAGCCCTCTCAATGTCATGAGAGGCAACAGATCCCTAAACTTCTTCCAACTACTCCTCACTCTAGCCACAGAGCTAGCTCCAGCCCCACCTCTAGTACATAACATGTCTCCCATATAACGAAACTGTTCCTTACTGTCGAGAGACTCCCCAGCATGTTCTTTCTTTCCATGCCTGACAATCTCCACATGTTCTCCCCAACATACCGCACACATGAAATCAGCATTAACTCGCAGTCTGCCTCTACTACCACTACATCTGTCATGCATCCACTTATCACAAACACTGCACAAAATAGAATTACTTCTCACACCCTTGTGGCAAATCCCACATGGCCACTCTCCCTCTTTTTTGATGTTTTTTATTTTATTATTTTTTTTTAGTGTGTGTTTTCAAGTTTTGATGCTGCTTATAAATTTTTATAAGTAGTGAGCAGTGTTTAACTATCTGCTTTTGCTTACAGTCGCAGCAGTGCCAAAGACAGACAGCTGCCATCCTAAAACACCATTTTAGTACAGTACTGATTTATCCTCATCATTGTTGGTTTATCTAAACCTAACCCAAATTATCTTAACCTATTCTCATTTATTCTACCCTACCCATATCTAACCTATTTTGTCCTAATATAACCTGACCTTTCATAACCCAATTTAAGCTAACCTAACCTTTCATAACTACCTTAATTTATCCTAAACTAACAACCTTTCATAACCAACCTAATTTATCCTAACTGGATCGTGTTTAATCTACTTTATCCTAACATGGAAAATGATTTCAGTAGGAAACAAACATCACTCTGAGAGACAGATGGGGATGTACAGTTGATGTAGTGCTGCTCTCGAGCGACCGCCCATTCCTCTCTTCCTTCCTTTTTTCCTTTATTCCTTCCTCTCTCTTCTGCCTGCGGATGACTCTACACTCCCTCTTCTGTCTCTCTTTCCTTGATTCTCTCCTCTTCCTTTTGCCTGTGGGTGACAAGCCAAATGGTTTCCTGTACATCAGGAAACCATTTACTCTACTACGCTGGATAGTAACCATATAACTAAATTATGGCACCTGGTGGTTTAGTGGGTAATTAAGGCGCTTCAGTCAGATTGAGCCGGTGCAGGTTTATATCCAAGGGGTGGTTGGGGTTTATTGCTCATGTAATGCTGCTTAGGGGAAAGTGAGGCCGGTCACTATTATCTTAAACGTCAGGCCCAACTTGTCTAGCCCCAGGCTTCTATGCTCCTCATGGGGCAACAAAGGATTAGATTATGATTTTTTTTCATTGTTTTCTTTGTATTTAGGATTACATTGCATATTGCTTAATACAGTAAGACCTCACTATAACGAACTAATTGGGGCCCAAGCCATTCCGAAAAGTGCGAAATTCCGATAAAAGTGACATCCGGACTTACCCCTGCTAATCCGGACTTTTTCCGATATATCAGACATTAGTCCGGATTGCATCAGTGGTTTTCACCACCATTGCAGTATTGTACTGTGTTATACCTTCACTACATTAATCAGATGGTATAATAATACTGTACTGTGCACTGAAAAACATGTCTTTTACTTGTCTTATTGTGGTGAACATAGCTGAAGTGGTCAGGCAGTCCAGACTGCTTCTGGCTTTATTGGACTTTTTCCGATATATAGGAGTTTAGTCCGGTAGCTCCTCGAGTCCGATAAAAGCGAATTCCGGTGTACTGAAGTCCGTTATATCGAGGTCATACTGTATTTAAGATTACATTGCATATTGCAGTGTATGTGTTTTGATGTCTAAAAACAGCCAAAAGACTGCAGAACACTGCCAAAATCAGGAGGGGTACTGTACAAATAGGTTGGGTATGGATATAGGTAGAGTATGGGTACGGTAGAGGATAGTGCTCTGTAGCGGTTCATTGCCCATATCCGGTCATGCCTTTGGCTTTATTGTTTTGGATAATTGAGGGATCACTGAATTTATTGAGTATTTATATTTCTGTTACTGCACTGAGTTATAAAACTCTCACCTATTTATCTCTTTCCATTCAGCAGCATGTCAGATTGAATACCTTTCCTCTAAATTCAAACTTGTAATTACATATTGATTTATTTATTATTATTTTTTTTAGTATCTAAACTGGGCAGATGTTTGTCCTGTATTGGATTTTTCTTTGGACCCTACCTCACCCCATTCATAGGTGGAAGAAAGAGGCAGAGAGGTTGGGATGATGATGCTCAGCCCTCGGGCACTACAGTTTGCATTGTGTAATTTGAAGACGTGTAGATGTAAATATTAATATAGATACAGGAAAACAAATCTCCATTCTTGATACAGGTATCACAAGAAACAGGCTTGTAGCAACTTGAGCCAAGGCTTGACTATAACTGATTAATTAAAAAAATAATAATCATATCTCTAGTGTTGGGACATGCATTTTATGCTCTTTATCTCCACTGAGCTTAAACTTTTTGAACTGAAGCCTTTGTTGAGCTTAGGAGAGTGGTATCAAACTGGAACAGTTAGACAGAGCATTAATAAACCCCTTCAATGCTACAGATCCTTCTCAGGGTTAATAAATAGAACATTAAGATGTTGCTTCTGTTGTGGATCCAGTCTCCTCTGAATGTAAACCTAGTGGACTGCAGGATGAAGTTGCCTTTTTTGTCCAGTTTGCAGTCCTCCTTTGGAGGGATAGGGAAGTAGGTGAATGTTTCTATGAGGAAGAAGTGGAGCAGAGTTATTATAATAGTAGGAGTTATTATCCAGGCATTCCTCTTCAGCACAATAGAACAGACATAAATAGCATACAAGGGAATGTTAAGGTGGGATATTCAAATTGGTTTGGAAGAAATGCCACAGAGCCTCAAGGGCCCACAAGAATTCACCTTTGGTTTTCAAGACACTAATTGTTAATCCTCTTTTTATGAAAGTCTGTCTGACTGTATGGTAGCTAGATAGTTCATTTACTATATAAGGTATATTAATTTTACTAATAATGGCATTATTATAAGTATTGCCATTATTTATTATTATTATTAATTTCTTTTCTCCATCATTCTTTCCTTCCATCCTCTTCTTTCTTTCCTTCATTCTTTCCTTGTCTTTCTGCCTACAGGTGACTGTACACACACTCTTCTGATTTTCTTTCCTTCAGTCTTTCCTCTCTTTTCTGCCTGTGGGTGACTCTGCACTGAGTGACAAGCCAAATGGTTTCCTGTACATAAGGAAACCATTTACTATGTTGGGTAGTAACCATATAACCAAATTTTGGCGCCTGGTGGTTTAGTGGGTAATTAAGGTGCTTCAGTCGGATTGAGCTGGTGAAATTTTATACCTCAGGGATGGTTGGGGTTTATTGCTCATGTAATGCCACTCAGGGTTGAGTGAGGCAGGTCACTCTCATCTACAGTGTCAGACCAACTTGCCTAGCCCTGGGCTCCTACACTTCTCATTGATGATGATGATGATTATTATATTATGATTATTATTATTATTATTATTATTATTCACTGTTAGGTAGATGAAAGTCCTCATTGAAAAGAAATTGCATATTGAAGTTCCATTGCTGCTCATAAATTTATTAGCTCCCAATTCACAGTACTGGTAGTTGTATGTAAAATGATTGTCCCTTATTGTAAAGTAGAATTTTTATGCTTCCTTATTTGTTGTTAAATTCTCAGTATGATATACAGAATTTTTGTATTAAACTCCCCTTGCCAGCAATAAAGATGATTTGCCATTTTCTAATTTATAATTCTTTCCTCTTCTTTCTGCCTATAAGTGACTCTACACTGATTGACAAGCCAAATGGTTTCCAGTACACCAGGAAACCATTTACTATGCTGCCTGGTAACCATATAACCAAATCATGGTGCCTGGTGGTTTAGTGGGTAATTAAGGCACTCTAGTTGGATTCAGCCGGTGTAGGCTTATACCCAAAGAGTGGTTGGGGTTTACTGCTCATGTAATGCTACTCAGGGATGAGTGAGGCTGATTGCTTTCATCTTAAATGTAAGGACCAACTTGCCTAGCCCTGGCTTCCTACACTCCTCATGGGGCAACATAGGATTGGATAATGGATGGATGAGTGGATATTTGTAAAAATTAATTATCACTCATCTGTTATGATTATATATACAGTATTCTGTTGTTATTTTGTTGTGATCCAATCTTGTCTAGATGTGAATTAAATGGGCCGCGGACTGACGTTTTCCTCCTGCAGCACACCATTCTCTGTTAGGGGAATAGGGAGGAGTTGAAGGTTTATAAAGCTAGGTAGTAGAGCTGCCAGGTTATGTCATTGCCAGCATGTGAGGACATACTTCTTCAGCACTGATTTCGTAAACTAAAAAGATTTATGACATAACTCCTCCATAGCAAAAGGGTTATCTTATGTTCAGACCTGAGAACTAAGGCATATTATTGCATTTCAGGGAGTGTCCTAATGTTAAACTGAGAAGAGGCCCAAACACCGCTACTACTACAAGTGCCTACCACCACCACCACCACCACCACCACAACCACCACCACCTCCTCCTCCACCACAACCACCACCACCTCCTCCACCACAACCACCCCACCACCACCAATGTCTCTGCTGTTCTTTGTGGGCATCTGTGAGTAACAAGATATTTTTTCATTAATTGTTGCATTAGTACAAAAATGGTTCTGCCAGTGCTATCCACCCCATTAGGGATTAAGGCTTTTGGTTATACAGTATGTTTACTCATTTCACTTTAGCCTGACCTGTGATTACTATTTTGCCATCGGGAATGATTGGGATTAAGGAATTTGGCTACAGACTGATATCGATTGAGAAATATTGACATAGGATTATTGGTCTGTGATTTGGGCCGCATTCAGTTAAACTGTTGTTGAGGCTCCTGGATATGAACTCACTGGACTGCAGGCTGAAATATCCTTTCTCCTGCAGTCCAAAATCCTCCTCATGGGATATATGAAAAAAGATAGTCAAAAGGCATTCCTATACTTTGCCCTTTTGTATTGGTGCCACCACATGAAGGCACCCCTCCTACTAATTGCTCTTTATCAACAAAAATAAATGTTAAGCTTCAGAGTTTGATTTCCCCATTTTTTAAATACAGGTACAACACCAGTTTTCTGGCACCCTTCATTCCAGAGCCATGTTGGCATTTTTTGAGTTGCATTTTTTGTTGGTTTTGTAGCAGGGAAAGTTGGTGGCCACATTGAAGTCTGGCTGTAATAGGTTTGTTTTCTTATGATGTGAATGGGCTACTCCTACAAATTGAATGCTAAGTCATGGGTGCATTAAAGATAACGAGGTTTAGCTATGTGGTAAAAATGAAATTTCCTTCATTACTGAAGTTGGATTGTGTTCGTCCTATGAAATTTGGCCAGTTCTACAACTTGATTGCTAAATCATGCTTTCATGAAATTCAGTGAGCCATAGTTATAAAGCGGAAATGAATCTCATTGGTTGCTGGTCAAATCAGCATTCTAATCTGATGACTCCTGGCCATCAAGTTATGCAGTTAAGAAAGCTGTATCCAAGATCCATTCATTTTGAGATACCTGAACACACCGCCTTTAAAAGACTGAAGGTTTCCTTGTATAGTCAACTATATGCCTTTTGGGGGATAGGGGGTAGGTTTGAGGTAATGATGTAGTTGGTGGGGGGTCGGGTTGTCCCAGCTCCCTCACAAAAAAAAAAAGGAGGGGGGGGGATTTGCTGCATATTGTATTGCAGTATTTAATGGATAGAGAGATGTCATTTGCATGGTACCGTACATGTTTGGTTATTATACATTTGCTTTATAATGTGAAAGAGCATTTGTACAGCAGCAATCTGTTACTTGGAAAAACCTGTTGATGGATCTTACTGATGGATTTTTTTTTTTTTATTATCATTTTTTTTTTTTTCCCCTCTGTCATACTTCATCAAGATGCAATTTTGATCAAGTTCTCAAGGAAATGTTGATTGATAGCATGTGGGTTTGGGGAAAAGTCATGGCAGGAAAGCTCAGAGACTTGTTGATTTAAGGGAACACAGTGGAGGTAGAGCAGTACAGTGTTAAGGCATTAGAAGGAAGCCACAGAAATAAATTGAAGCAAAGTGGATGAAAGCTTGGAAGCTTAGTTTTAGGTGGGGAAGCACTCATGCACAGTGATGATAGGGTAACAAGAAGAAAGAAATTAGGAATTATAGTGGAGGTATACAGAGATTAGAAGCAGTTGTAGTGAAGCTGTGATACCAGAAAGTTGGGAAGCATTTTAAAGTTAGTAATGCACAGTAAGCAGAATAGAGAATAAGCAAAGCAGGGCCTCAAAATCTTGGTACAGTACTAAGGTTTAAAGTAATAGGGCTCTCTGATAAATTTACATAGTAAAAGTTGCAGACATAGTAAGTTTATATATGCTGTTTATGCTTCTGCCATAGTCTTGGAAATGTATTGCTGAGTGGGCTGCAGTTCTAACAGTAAGTTGTGCTTTGTGATTCGCTTTCACTGAAAATTTGTGTTCCAGTGCAGCAACATCTGAGCTGACCTGTTGTACTTTTACTGCAGTTAAGTATTTAAAATAGATACATTTTGATCCTCAGTATAAAAAAAAATAAAATAGAAATAAAATAGGGGAGCCATAACATAATATTACTAAAACTTGCAGGACTATAAGGTCTAGCCAAAGGACTGTGCTCAAGTTTAATTGGCTAGTACTTGGGATCCGGCATTGAACAGTTATTGCTTGGTATGATGAAACAAAATGATACTAAGACAGCTCTGAAAGGATGGAACAAGGCATAAGCATTTCAGTTCCTGAAAGTTCCTTCTGTCACAATGGTGGGGTAAATTTTCAGACCCTTGACCCCCCCCCTTCAGAAAATATCATAGACACACCACTGGGTTGAGGGCCATATGACTGGTCAGCCAAATGGTTGTATTGGTGCTGCTACGTGAAGACATCCATCTTCAGCACTTATGTAATATTTTTTAATAAAAGGGTGAGTCTCTTGAGTATGTGGGAGAGTTTTGTTATTTGGGAGACATGTTATGTGCTGGAGGTGGGGCTGGAGTTAGCTCGGTTGCTAGGGTGAGAAGTGGTTGAAAGAAGTTCAGGGAGCCGTTGCCTCTCCTGACATTGAGAGGACTCTCCTTACGTGATAAGGGGTCTTTGTATGCAGCATGTGTTAGGAGTGTGATGCTGTATGGTAGTGAGACCTGGGCAGTAAAGGAAGAGGATATTCGCAGGTTTAAACGTACAGAAATGACAGTGATTAGGAGGATGTGCAGTGCATCCCTGCGTGCAAGGCCTGGGGGGGTTGGGTTTACGATGGAAGAGTTGAGAGGTAGGATGGGAGTGGAGTGTATTGGTGTTGTGATGAGGAGAGGTAGTTTGAGGTGGTTTGGAAATGTGGAGAGGATGGGGGATGATAATTGGGTGCAGAGGGTGAGAATTGTTAATATTTGGGGAGGGGTAGACCGAGAAAGACATGGGACAAGGTTATTAAGTGTGACCTCAGGGTTAAGGGACTGAACAGGGAGGCTGCCAAAGATCGAGCAGCATGGAGAGCTGCCATTAGGTGACCAAGGCCAACGCACTCAAGCATGTTGGAGCCTTCAAAAACGAAACGATACGAAATGAAACGTGCACAAGAGGTGCAGTGGTATCAGAAGTAAGTTGTAGTATATGGTAGAATTTTTCCTTCATTTTTTCCTCTTCCTTTTGCATATAGTGACTTTACACTCCCTATTCTGTCTTTCTTTCCATCATTATTTCCTCTTCCTTCTGCTTCCTTGCCAATATGAAATTCTTCCTGGATAGTTAAAGATAGGTCCTTCATACTCAAGACCATTGCATGGAGGTTGTGAGCGGAGTTTGTTTGGTTTGCTGCAAACAGAGGCAAGAATGCAGCTTTGGAAGACTAGCATACCTTTTGGTGCCTACCAGAGGAGCTTATGCATACCTTTTGGTGCCCTGCAATAGAGGAGCTTATGAAATTTCAGAGGCAGCATCACTCTGTAGAGGAACCACAGCTGAAATGTTAGAAACTTATTCAGGGGAGGTTGAAGTGAAAGGGCTGTCGATGTCTCAGAAATGGTGCATTGTAGAGCAAAATGGATGAAATTTATGTTCAAATCCCATCCCTTTTCACCATTTTCTAAGTAATCCTAACCTCTTCATGCCCTAATCCTAACAGCTCCTAACTCTCCTGACCGAACCTAACCGATCTTTTCCTGCTGCTATCAGTTTACTGTTGTTTGGTCCAATCAAGAATGGCTGAAGTGAAAAGGTTGTGGTCCCAAGCTTAACAAGAACCCAGTGGACTGCAGGATGACACTGCCATGTTCCTGCTGTCCACCAGCTTTAGTTTGGGGGATTAGGTGGGAGTTCAGAGATATTTGTACAGCCAGACAGCAAAGCTGCCAGATCACATGAAGGCAACCCTCTCCAACAGGGAACAGGTCTGTCACAAGCAAACAAAAGCATGTCGCAGTATAACAAGTGAGCTTCCCAGGTGATAATTGTAAGTCTGCCCTTTGTTTGTGATAGACTTTAAAAATACCTGCTTGCAAAATGGTAGCATTTCTTCCAGGTCTCTTGTAGTGTCACTGAGCTTATTGAAATAAAGTTTCAAAAGGCTGAACGTCTGGACCAAGTCAAGGTGAAAGAAGTATAGTACAGCTTTTGCAAGTAAACACTAGAATATGTTGCTAGTCATGAAGCAGTGTTATGGAAAGGATGTAGAACAATAGAATTGTCTTATTGTATCACTGAGCATTGAGAAATAAGCTTCAAAAGGCTAAAAGTAGGCCATGTTAGGATGAAAGAAGTATAGTTAATTTATGAAGGAGTACCGGTAGAATATGATGCTGGTCATGCAGAAGTGTTGTAATAAGGATATAGAGTTATAGAATTTTCTTATTCTCTCATTCAGCCATGTGAAATTAGTGTCAAAATGATGAAACACTGAACTAAGTTTGGGTAAAAGAAGTACATTACAGCTTCTGAAAGTAAATCCACTGTGTGCAGGCCTCTTGAAAATGATGGGTCCTCTTGCAATTATGTGGTAGGTGGGGGTGCTCACCATCCACTCACTCGATGTAGTGCTGCTCTCGGGTGCCTGCCCTTTCCTCTCCATCCTTCTTTCCTTCCATCTTTTGTCTTTCTTTCCTTCACTCTTTCCTCATTCTTCTGCCTATGGTTGACTTTACACTCCTTCTTCTGTCTTTCTTTCCTTCATTCTTTCCTCTTCCTTCTGCCTGTGGATGACTTTACACTGACTGACAAGCCAAATGGTTTCCTGAACACCAGGTAACCGTTTACTACGCTGGGTGGTAACCTTGATAATTCAGCCTAATATATTGGTGGTGTTGACTCTGTGAACTGAATAAAGTCAGTCATGGTAAGCTGGAATAGAATGTGAAGTTCTTTATTCTCAGCCAAAACATTAATTGCAAGCATTCAACATTTTTGGTGCCCATGTGGTGGTGAACATCATTCATTGACTCAGTGTAGTGATACCTACTTCTTCCTTCACTTTTATCATTCTTTTTCTGTGTCTACCCTTGTTTCTTCCTCTTTCACTCATCTCTCCTGTTACTTTTTATTACTCTTCTTTCCATTGAGTGACAAGGCTAATGGTTTCCTGTAAGCCAGGGAACCATTTATAATGCTGGATTATAACCATATAACCAACTCATACGTGTTCCTTGTGTTAACAAGTGGGTTGGCAAAGGTTTTTTGTCACTCCCCAAAAAACAACAAACTCAGTGCAGACTACAACTGCCATCTTCCTGCAGACCACCATCCTCCTTTAGCGTGATAGGAAGTTGATGGACATTTGTATAACTGGGCAATTTCACCATGCAGCTGTATCGATGCCACCTCATGAAGTCATCCCTCTCCAGCCTGATAGCTTTTTTTTTTTTTTTATAACCTTGGTAAACCCATTCAGCATGAGAGGACTTTCCTAGTTTTAGTGTAATTGTCGATTACTTTGGCCATGTGGAGAGAATAAAGAAAGCTACTGATAAGGAGGGTGTTTGCGAGTGAAGGGGAGGCATGACTGAAGATGAGATGGAAGGATGGGGTGGAGAGAGACTATAAGTGAGGGAGTTTGAGTTAGAGAAAGGGACTGCTGATGGCAGGAGACAAAACTGACATGGAGGCTGTTTGTTACCACCTCTTCCAGGATTAAAATATCCATCAACAGTTAGATAGACTAACAGGTAGGTAGATTGGACAGGCTTAAGTTTCCCCTTTATTCCACCATCCTCCTCTTGAGAGGTAGGTAAGAAGTTGGGGGATCTGTGTATAATTGGATAATGCAGTTACCATATTATAATCAGTTTCAAGACATGAATGCCTTGTCCAAAATCATTATAAAGCCAAAACAACTGTCATACAATAAATAAAGAGCATGGACAAATAATCATAATACAAATAATGGATATAAATACAAAAAAAAGGACAAATAATATAAGTAGAGAAACAGTCATAAAATAAATAGAAAACAATAAATAACCATATAAAAAAGAGAGGACATATATAATACAGTTACTTCTGTATGAGTGCTTATGAACTCATTTGGGACTGGGTTGATCCATAATTCGGAAAGTTAGAAATTTGCCTACACTGTTTACTCTTGACAAAAATATAGTAATCATTGGCGAAAAAGTGAACTCTGGTAGCAATTGATGCAGAGTACCATTTTTTTTTTTTAAATCTAAAGTATTCTGTACAGTACAATATGTACAATGTTTGGTGGATAAAATGCACTAGCTGTAACTCAGCAGGCTTCCTAAAAAGCATGTACTGTACCTCCAAAAGTTCCGAACATGAATGTTTGTGAGTTGGGTTGAAACAATATAGGCAACATTTAAAATTTTGAGAGTATACAGCATGTATGTTTGGGTGATGGAGTTTGTGGATGACTGTGACAGCTCTTTGTATTATATTTCTCTTATCTTAAAATGGCCCAAATACCAGTGTTTACCTTGTAGCTTAGTCTCTGTTTTTCATTGGCAGAAAAAGACACTGCTTTGGCTTAGCCACATATCCATAATACTGTACTTCATGACTAATCATGCAGGCAACCTTCCCAATTCAAACTTCTAAGTATGAAATATGTCCACATGGAGTCCCTGAATTAATTGCAGGCTGACAGTGCATGTGTTTCTCGTAGACCACACTACAGTAATTTGAATTTTTAATTCTTGACAGTGCCCACCAGTATGCAACCTATTGGTAGTTTTGAATGCAGTGCTTTAAAAATAGAAATATGTGAAACGTACCATTGTACAAAAAGTCAAAAGACAGTACATTGTTAAAGAAGTTAGACAAGACTGTACAACCTGTTTCCAAGAATCCATTATGGTGTTGGAGGTATAATATGGTATGACAAAGTAATGAAAAGCTTTTTTAGTTTATGGTGAATCAGATTTTGGAATTGTCTAATGAAAGTCATTGCAGAGTGTTAAGTCAGCTGATTACTGTATGTCTCCAGGTTATAAGTACAGTATTGTAAGAAAAGTAAAATCATTTTATTGTTCTGATAAAGCATCCTTGCCTTTTTCAGTCACCTTAATTTGATTATCCTTATTCAGGATAATGGAAACAAGAAGTTTTGATTGAAAAGGAGACTAAGTTTCAGTATGAATGGAAAGGCTGGTGCATTTCATTCATTCGTTTCGACCGTTTATAAATTATAAAGGCTCCAACATGCTTGCATGCATCAGCCTTAGTCACCAAATGGCGGCTCTCCATGCTGCCTGATGGATTGAGGGGTAAGAAAAAAAAAACTTTATTTGCATTCATCCTAGAGTACACCCTTCTAAATTTCTCAGTTATTTCTAAAATTTAAACACAGCTTCAACCCAAGAAGTTTGAACTTGGTAAGGTTGACTGCATTGCAGTTTTATTCTGTTATTACAACTCTGTTTTCAGCATGAAGTGATGGCAAATTTAGGCCAGTTAAAAATAAAGGTTTAGGTTTAGTGTAAAATTTAGTTGTACTTTACCTTTCTGTTGGCTTCATAGGGCTGCAGTTCAAGCTGTTTTATGGTCCTGAGGGGCACAGATCTTAATAAGTCATGGTTTCCTTATGCCGATCCTTGTTTGTTTGCTTATAAAGACTCCAGCATCCATGCGTCGGCCTTGGTCACCTGATGGCAACTCTCCACGCCGTTCGATTTCTTGCTGCCTTTCTGTTCAGTTGCTTATCCCTGGTGTCCCGATGATGGTGTCCCAGTCTGTTTTTGGTGTACCTGTCGCAACAGTAGACATAGCACATTGCTGTTAGTTATTGAGTTTTAAGGCTCATAGATGCATGGTTAGGTTTTACTTACAGGACTTTTCACTAGACTTTCCTTTTCTTTCAGTCATTTTTCTTAGTACTACTTAAATGAAATTATATGGCATTTTTTATTTATAGTTTACAGCATTGACTTGCAGTGGTTTTTGTCCATTTTCAGCATATTTCCCACAGGTGAATTGTGATTAAGACAGTGCTGTGGCTTTACACACTTTTTGTAACTTTTCTTTTTGTGACTAGCACCATAAACTAGTGTTAATAGCTTGTACTATAACAGCTCATTGCCAGAATAAGAGTACAGTATTTTACTATAGGCTTGTTCCCATTCCACAACACTTACCATAGTCACTAGCACCATTGGTTACAGGTCATTGCCAGATAAAAATGTATTTTACTATAGGTCTGATCTCATTCCATAGCACTTCCAGTAGTCACTAGCACCATATGTTAAAGGTTGTGTCAGATTAAGAGTGCATGTTACTATAGGTTAGGTCTCATTCCACAACACTTCTAGCAGTCCCTAGCACCATATGTTACAAAGCACCATATGTTGCAAGTCAGTGGCAGAACAAGACATTTTTTCATTACTTTCACCATACCTTAGAGTTAATCTGTTGTCACAGCTTACCTTTCAAGATGGAGAGATAGCAGTTTTAGGTATGGTTACAGGGGAGAGCATAGATAAAGCCTTTCCATGCACCAGCACTTCACTCTGTGAGAGCCAACAGCCAAATGGTTTGCCTGACTCATTGCAGACTTAGGTTTGAAGCTTCACCCATTCTTAGTTCCATGTCAGTGAAGCATAAACCCCATGTAGAATAGCCACTTTGAACAGGGATTCATTTTACTTGAAGCTTCAGATCAGTTTCGTCAGTCAGTATCTCTGTCCTTGCTATCTATCTCCATATTTAGGTGGGAATAAAGGTCAATGTAATGATAATAATGATATTTATCCTGCTTTTTTATCCCTCCTTTCCTTGATTTAGGTCGAGTGATACCTTTCCCTCAGTGGATCTATTTCTCCCCCATTTATCCATCTTTCCCCACGCTGCATCCCCCTTCCCCAGTGGGCCTACTTCCTCCAATGGACCCATTTTCCTCAAAGAACCCATTTTTCCTTGGCCCTATTTCACCTTGCACCTTCCTTCCCCATGGACCTGTTTTCACCCAATGACCTATTTTGTTTTCACCTGGGTTTGTACCAGTGGACCTGTTTTTTACCCATGGACCTATTTTCTCCATGGACCTATTTTTACCCATGGACCTATTTTTACCCATGGACCTATTTCCTCCATGGACCTATTTTTACCCATGGACCTATTTTATTTCCACTCATGGACTTGTCACCCATGGACCTATTTTATTTCCACTCAAGGATTTATTGTCACCCATGGACCTATTTTTTTTTTCCACTCAGGGATTTATTGTCACCCATGGACCTATTTTTTTTCCACTCAAGGATTTATTGTCACTCATGGACCTATTTTATTTCCACACAAGGATTTATTGTCATCCATGGACCTATTTTATTTCCACGCAAGGATTTATTGTCATCCATGGACCTATTTTATTTCCACTCAAGGATTTATCATCCATGGACCTATTTTATTTCCACTCATGGATTTATTGTCATCCATGGACCTGTTTTATCTCCACCAATGGATTTATTGTCATCCATGGACCTGTTTTATTTCCACTTATGGATTTATTGTCATCCATGTACCAGTTTTATATCCACTCATGGATTTATTGGGCATATGGAGAGGATGGAGAGTGAAAGATTGACGAGGAGAGTGTATGTGAGTGAGGTGGAGGGGCCGAGAGGGAGGGGGAGGCCGAGCATGAGATGGAGGGATGGAGTGGAGAGGTATATGAGAGAGGGGGGTGAGTTGGGAGCGTGGTAGTGAAATGGCAGGGGACAGAGTGACATGGAGGCGATTTGTTTGTGGCCACCCCGTTAGGGATTGAGGCGTCTGGCAATAGATAGATAGATATATAGATTTATTGTCACCCGTGGACCTGTTCTCACCCTTGCATGTATTCCGTTTGTTTGACTTTCTTTCCACAATATGAAGCAACCATATCTTTTATGGACCAATCCTTCCTTGGATATGTTTTTAACATTGGACCAGTGTTCTCACTTGGGTCCATTTCCCTCAAGAACCTGTCCCTCCTTGGATTTTGTCTCTCTCTCTCTTTCTCTCTACACACACACACACTATATAGTATTGTGTACAGTGACAGTATTGTGGATAGAGCAATAGCAGTTTTACATATACAAAGGTCCTACAGCTATTACCTTGCCTCATGAAGGGAGAAAGGTGGACTGGAAGAGGAGGATAGCTTAAGCCTGCAGTCCACTAGGTTCACAGTTCAGATGCATCTTGGGTTGTAACTGCTACTACTATACTACCCTCAGCATACATACCTGTGACCTCTTCAGCCAGTCACCCTCCCCCTTCCTTTCAGCACATCCAGACATAACAGTTTACATCTCTTCCCCAATAGTACCTATGCCAGTTCTCTCACAGCACACTTTTCTCAGATCTGTCACACCTTGAGACCCAACAGTTCTTCGTACACCTTTACTTGGCAAGGGATTTTCCTCTTGCAGCTTATTTCCCCTAGCTCAGTGGCAGCGGAGCTTCCTTATTGTATCAGTACCACCACATGAAGACCTCCCCCACCAGCACTGGTTTACACTTCCCAGACCAACACAGCTGATAGGTGGAGAGGCTGGTTGTGCAGGAACTTACAAGTATTTTTGAGTGATGGTATAGGGTGTTGAAAATGGTTGACATTTCATAGGCAATACTGAAAGTTCATGTTTATTTATTTGTTTATTTATTTTCTCTACAATGATTTACAGAAAAATTGGATATTTAAGCTCCTTTGGGGCATATAAATGCTGATTTGGCAGTGCCACCAAGTTTTCAGTTCTAGATGTCTGAAAAAGGTGTGAAATATTGATACATATTGGTAGCATGTCACTGAGGACCCAGCTTCATATGTAAGATAGGCGCGGTGGATTGGGGGCTCAAATTGCCCCTCTCCTGCAGTCCACCACACTCGTTCAGGGGATAGGGAAGTGGTTGAGGGATGTTAGTATAACCAGGCAGTGGAGCCACCTGGTTAATGTATCCATTGAGCATTGAGGTCTTACTGTACAAGATGTTAAGAAAAAAAATGGTTGTCCACATATGAAAAAAAAAAAAAAACTGTTTATCAATGTGTGTAGGTTTGTAAGCATTTGTATGTATCCAGTATATTTCAGAGGATTCTATAGTGCATCATTATCATAAAATGTATGTTATGTGTGTAGGAGCTCTGTAAGCATTTGTATGTACCCAGTATATTATTTCTGAAACATTTGTTGTTCGTCATCATTATCATAGAATGTATATTATCATGGAAAGGTGTGAATGAAGACTGGGATGTGTGAAATCAATGGTTATCAGTACTGTATTTCATTAGGCAGCCTCGTTGTACCCATGCACTGTACCATTGCCCAAGTGAATAATGCTGCATATTATAGAAAACTTATGGCCTTGTGTTTTAATTTTCTACATGAATTAATGCACAGCTGACATCTAAACATTTGTTGATGTTGTGGCCTAAGCGTCATTCGATAGAAACCCAGTGTACCGCTGGTTGAAATGGTCCCCTCTGCAGCCCACCATTCTTCTTTTGGGGGGATTGGTAGAGAGTTGAAGGCCATTTGTACAATCATGCAGTATCCATTTTGTGGCCACTTTTTTTTTTTTTTTCCAGGTTGAAGAAAAACCATTGTTTAGAGTAATAGCCCTCCAGTATTATATGCATAATTCTCTGTTAACTTTTTTCATCATCCGAATTGGTTTTTCTCAGCTAAGGATGGAGTAAGGTTTAATTACCTTTATACTTGCTAATTGTGATATTGAAATGTTTTGGTAGCTATCTTTGTCTGTGAAGTGTAGTACACTGTACTGTTTACTTAATATTCCTAGAGAGAGAGGGATGTAGAGGCTTGTCTGATTATATGACTGTGTTATCCATTGTAAAACTGAGAGGAGTGTGGTGAATATAGGCAGAGAGGAGTACTTTGAGTGAACCTGAAGTGGAGAAGCTGAGAAAGAAGTAGTCAGATGAATACTAGCTAAAGGTACTGGAGGATGTAATTAACACTAAGAATCTCCTTGGTTACTAGTCATATCAGGCCTTCAGTTTGTCTATATCCTACCATCAAATGTTAGAATCTCCTTGGTTACTGGTCATATCATACCTCTTTCCTGGTATCATGCTATAGAAGCTCCTTGGTTACTAGTCAGATCAAACCTCTTTCCTGCATTCGTACTCCAGAATCTCCATGGCTACGAGTCAAATCAGTCTTCTGTTTTCTGCAGTTGAGCTTCAAAATCCCCATGGTTACAAGTCGAACCAAACTTCTGTTTTCTGTAATCAAGCTTTAGAATTTCCTTCTTTAGTAGTCAAATCAAACCTCTGTTTCCTGCAATTAAGCTTCATGTTCTTGTTATTGAGATGTTGCCACTCATGCACTTGTAGTTGAGATGTTGCCAGTCGTGCTCTTGTTGTTATTGAGATGTTGCCACTCATACACTTGTTGTTGTTGTTGTTGAGATGTTGCCGCTTGTGCACTTGTTGTTAATATTGCCACTAATGCACTTCCTTTGTCAACATCTAAGTTAAATCCTCTTCATCTGGTGTAGTGACATCATTAGGGTAAGAGTCATCGGAGATGGAAGTATTTGAATAACCTCTCCATGAATTTCTTCCTTCCTTTCATTTCTGTCATAAAGTTCTTGTTACATTTCCTCTTTTTGCCTCATGTACTCTTCTTGAAGTTTATGAAAATTATGTCCTATTTCTCTGTTTATGGATGGATGGAGGGAAGAGTAAAAAGTGCAGTTTTAGGCAGAGTTGAATGGAAAGGAGCATATGACATTTTAACCCAGCCATTGAGTTGCGTTTGATCCCAGGAGGATGCCAGCCCAACTCAATGCCGGTCCCAAGCCCGGATAAATTGGGGAGGGTTGGTGGCAGGATTGGGTATCCGGCCGTAAAAATTTGCCAAGCCCTGACATGGTATGGTTCATTACCATATCGTTTAGTGTACTGAATATCAGGTGTTTTCACTGGCTAAATTGAGTAAATGTCTCCCCCACCCTCCCTGCTTCATCTCTCTCACTGTCTCTCTTCATGTGAAGTCTGGGTGGCTGGGTTGCTTAGAATAGTCCACACATACACACCCCTCCAGTTTCTGTCAATTTGATGTCGATTCTCCATATGTGTGGTGGTTGTGGTGGGATGGGCACCTTACCAGGGGGTCGCTAAGAAGGGGTCTTAAACGCGATGCCCTGGCCCTAGGATGTACCGTGAGAACCCACAACAGGCACGTAAGGGGAACGGCGAGATGTCACAAAGGAGGGACGTTCCGGCCATCACATGCACTCGGCCCTTGCGTGTGACAATCACGTGGTTGCTTTTTTACTATTTTTTCTATTGAATAATGGATTTTCAATTTTGATTTTAGTAATTTTTATCTATAATGTTTATTATATGCCGTGTGGGTGTTGGATGTACCTGAGAGGACGCTTTTGAGGCCATAACCCTTGGGCACAACAAACAATCGGGCTATATGCCATTTTCACCCTGACTGGCACCACTGTGGGGACATCAACAACTGAGGCACTGATGTCATTGCTGATGGTGTCGGACTTGCTGAATTGAGTATAGTCTGGGCCGATGTGTTGCTCGTTAATCAGGGCACCAGCACTTATCTGACTGTCATACGTGGGACGCTGATACATACTTCACATCCACTTAGTTTTCACGCTCCCCTGCATAGTTGGGCCAGAAACCCCAACCTCCCGTCATGATTTAGATCTGTTTCGGCCACATGCACACTGAGTACCTGAATATTCTATCATTAACCAGGAAGCCGAAAGGCTTTTTTAACTGGATGTTACCAGGCTGCCTCCATCCTTTTAGGTCTCCAGACTGGAGAAATCCTTTTATATTATAAAAGGATGTCACAAAGCTAATAGGTTTCCAAAAATCCTTTTATATTTTAAAAGGATTCACTAAGCTAATAGGTTTCCAAAAATCTTTTTTTTATTTTAAAAGGATGTCACCAAGCTAATAGGTTTCCGAAAATTTATATTTTAAAAGGATGTCACCAAGCTAATAGGTCTCCAAATGTGATAAACTTTTATAAGGTATATTATAAATGGATGTCATCAAAATGTCACCAAGCCTTGATTCGCTTAGCAGAACACTTTTGATGTAGATTAGTTGGGTGGACGGTGCAAGGAGTGCGCGACCAGAAATTTGTTTGCGGCTGGCGTTTTGTTCCGGACACACGCGATCCTGTTTTCGGTGTGAGCTCACCAACCCACACACACCAGTTCCTGTGCTTGGTGTGTTTTTTTTCCTTCTCAAACATACCAGATCCTGTTCTTGGTGTTTTTTCCTTCTCACACACACCAGTTCCTATTCTTGGTGTGTTTTTTCCTTCTCACACACACTAGTTCCTGTTCTTGGTGTGTTTTTCCCTTCACACACACACACACACCAGTTCCTGTTCTTGGTGTGTTTTCTTCATCTCAAGCACATCAGTTCCAGTTCTTGATGTGTTCTAAAGAAAACAAAGATTAGAACCAAGATCAAGACCAATACAAGAAGAAATTGAAGGCCATATGTAATGCTTCCAGTTTGAAACGTTTCTCCTAAAGTCAAATGTCTACTGCCATCATTCAACACAGAGACAGAATGCAATATGTAAAACTGCAAGGCCTATGCAGTGATGATGGCAGCATGTCCAATGGAAGGGTGGTTGGGACGGGCATGGTGTGGGTCCGAGCAGCTTACCTCCTCGTGGTGGACCTGGGTAGAGTGATCTTCATGTATATGTTGTTTCATTGGCTCCAGGTTCATTGGAAATGTGAACCCTGTGGAGTGCAGCCTGAAATTGCCCTCCTGCATTCCACAACCCTTGTTTGGGAGATGAGTCAAGGGCTGTTGAAATTGTCCTGCAGCCCAAAACCGTTGTTTGGAAGAGAAGAGTTGAGGGATATTGAAATCGTCCTCCTACAGACCACGATTCTCATTTTGGAGATAAGAATTGAGGGATATTGAAACTGTCCTCCTGCAGTCCACGACTCCCGTTTGGGAGATAAGAGTCAAGGGATGTTTAAATTGTTCTCCTGCAGCCCACAACCTTTGTTTAAGAGATGAGTCGAGGGATGTTTTTGTAGGTGGGCAGTAGAAGCACCCAGTTATATCAGCAGCACCACATGAAGGCATCCCTCTCCTCGACCATATATTAGAGCTACTAGAAGCACATGAATGAAGATCATTCTAGCTGAAAGCTGCAATTTATTGACAAACTTTGTCTAGCAACACACAATTACTTAGTGGCATTAAAATATGGTTATTGGCATGAAAATATATGCTTGGTGATATTAAATTATATGCTTGGTGACTAAATTATATACTTGTTGACAGAGAGGTTCTTAGTGACAGGTAGAGAGGTTTGGTGACAAATCATCGGTGACATTACAAAGAGGTTTGGTGACATGATACTTGGTGATGTTACATAGAGGTTTAGTGATAAGAGGTACTTGGATTACTTTGTGCTTTGGTGACATCTTAAAATAATGGTGACATCCTAAAGCAAATCAATTTCATTAAAAAAAAAAAAGTCACTCCACCATGCAGCAAAGCATAGTGTAGTAATGTACTCTATGTGTACAGGTTTGAGATGGACTTTTATTGGTCAGTGTGAAGGTACAGTATTTTGTCTCATTAAACCTTATATTGCTTCTTTTTGGTATTTTCTGTTATACTGCAAGGCACGTATTATGCTTGTTATATTTTTCAGATATATTTTGTCTTGTTATACCATATACACACATCTGGCATATTTCCTGTTATGCCACAAGTCTGGTATTATGCTTGTTATATTTTCTGATATGTGTTGCCTTGTTATACCTCATATCGCTTATTTTGGTATATTTCCTGTTATATCACAAGTCCAGTAATGTGTTTGATATATTTTTCAGATATATTTTGTCTTATACCTCATATAACTTCTTTTGGTACCTGTATATTTTATTTATATTATACCACAAGTCTGGTATTATGGAATACACAGGATGCAACTCTGACAGAATGTCTTAATTGGGAGAAGAATTTAGAAAACTTGTATAATGCATACTGCAGCCATTCAGATAGATGTTTTGTTGAGTTTTATGTTCAAAGATTGCTTGAGTTGTGACTGTGTGTAAAGTGTGTTGTGGTGTGAGAGGTTGTATTGCAGTTTGTGCATATTGAATTTTCTGAGTCGTATTTTGTGTTGGCATTGTAGCAGGGAAGGGTGGTGACTGTTGCATTCTGGTTAGGTGTAGTCTTGTCTTTCTGGGTTGGGTAGTTTCTTAGAGGTGTTGTTTGATGGTGGTTTGTGAAGGGTGTTATTTGGTTGAAAGGTTTGGGTGGCTGTGTGTTTATGTTTGTTTGTTTGTTTGTGTGTGTGTGTGTGTGTGTGTGAGAAATATTGTGCTGGGTGGAGAAAGAGGAATGTTGGTGAAGCAATTTGTATAGTGTTTGGTAGTTTTCATCTTTGTTTCTCTGTGGTGGAAGGTGATAGAACTTACAGTTGCAGAGTTGAGAAGAGTGTTAACCTGAAGTGATGAACTGTCTCTCATATGATCCTTGTTTGGGAGTACTTTTGTTTCTTGGTAGAAGTGATCTGAATTTGTGGCCTTTGTGCATCCAGTCATTATTCCAAAGGCTTTGTTTTGTGTTGTCTTCAGCTTTTCCATTTTTGTGCCAGTTAAATGAGGGGCTTATCTTAATGCCAGTGTATGTAACTGTTGTAATGAACTGTTCACAGAATTTATGTTGTATGAAGGTGGTACCTGTTATTGTTTTCAAGATGTTGAGTTTATGATATGCCTTTGCTCTGATGTTATCTATGTATTGAAAAAAGGTCATGTGTGCCCTTGGTAGATCTTAGAAGTTTAGGTGTCTTTCCAGTGGGAGTGGTTGCTTGAGTAGGGTAACATGAGGGTGTGTTTGTCTGGAGCTGAGAGGGTGATGGTCATTTTATGTAAGCCTGTGTTAAAGTGATTGTACCATAGGTACTGTTGGGGATTACCAGCTAACTGTTGATTTTGTGTTATGAAACAGTTGCTAGGTTATTGGGACTGAATAGGGAAGTTGCTAGAGATCAAGCAGCATGGAGAGTTGACATTAGGTGCCCAAGGCTGACACATGCAAGCATGTTGGACCCTTTCAATTTATTTTTTATTTCATTATTTTTTAGATGAGGAAAAAATATACTGAGTGAGTGAAAATGAAAGGAGGTAACATAGGCCAAGAATGTGGATAGATATGATGAGTACTGTATACAAATACAGGTAAAGATGGTGGGACTAGGGAATGGACTGGGTTGATTTGGCTGGATGAATTATGTATGAAGGAGCATAAATATAAAAGTTTTATGTCCCATATTTAACTTTATTAAACTACAGTCATCCAAATGAGTTGTTTTCATCATAGTGTGAAGTGCATCTCTTTGAAAATATATGTACAATATACATCAGCCTGTGAAGCAGAGTATAGGATTCTTGAGCTTGAATAGCGAGTGTGTTAGTATCTCTTTTTTTTTTTTTTTTGTCCGACTCTGGACATACGCTTCACAGCCTGCTATCAAGGCCCAGCAATCCTCCTACATACCATATACCTCTACATGTCACCACTTCGGCGCTAACACCCACCGTCCATATTGAATACATGCTAGGGCTGGTCTGGCTCTCATCATTAGTAATTTTGTTGATCATTTATTCCACTTGTATGTTTTCCGTCCTTCTGCTCTGGCCCTCACTCTACTCCATCCTTAAATGGGAAAAAGAATGTGGGATGGTAACAATGATTAACTTTGTAGAGTGTCAGTCTTTTGAGTCCTGGAAATATCCTTTTCAGTTTGTTCTTGCTGCAACAAGATTATTCTCTTCAACTGAGGAATGTCTTTAATTATGAAAGTTTTTATCAAAGCTGTATTGTTTTATTCAACTCAGGAAAGGTTTAATTATGAACATATTAACCGAAGCTGCGCTGAACTCCTTCAGTTTAAAGAGCTTATCTCAAGATAGAATGAAAGACTAATAATAATCCATCTATTCAGTGTTGCAATGCCAGATTTCAAGGTGCCGGAGCTCTCATAAACCAGTGGAAATAACATTTGTTTCCAATGACATATACTGTACTGTACATATATATACCAATGGGGTCACTAATGCGACTGCTAACAATTAACATAAAATACTGTCATATTATTAGATCTGTGCTTTTTTTAAGAAGCATTAAATATAAAAAATGTTAGCGAATCAAAGCTAATAAGTGCTACTTAACCACTAAACCGCAGGCCGTCACTTTCATGACGCTCGGTGGCGATGGCTCAAGCCGTGGGCTGTCAGTTGAGTGCCTCTGTTTTCTTTTTAAGTAGCCAGGGCTGTCAAGATATGAATATATATGAAAAATTTTAGGAGAATCCTGAGTGCTATTTTTATCACTCAGGCTAGTTTTGGCCAATATTTTAAAAAAGTAAGTCAGAGCACGAATTACCACCGGCGGGAAGTGCCAGGACTGCCTCCCACAACCCCGCGGTTTAGGGGTTAAGAAAAATAAGATCTGTTTTAGCCCTTTTGCTCTTCAGCCACCCAAATTGAAAAAACAAATCTATCTGTTGGTAAATATCGCTAAATATCTAGCGGCAAACAAACACTTAAATTGGCAACTCTTCGTCTCACACTGCGAGTGCGAGAGATGAGGCAGTGCTACAGAGGAAGTATAACGTATGTGTTAATGTAGACACACACGAACGCTGTGCACACGATTACACTCTTACCTATCTACTACTTAAAGCATACAATATACATGGCATGAATAATTATCATTCCACTATGAATTACAAAGTTAATCTCATTTTGGTGTTTATCAATTTCTTTTTCATGAATATTAATAAGAGAAACATTTCTCATGAAGAATTGTCAAACTGGAGGTGCCGGAGCGGTGCTCCGGTGAGCTCCGGCAGCACTGCACCACTGCATCTATCATCCAATCCTACGTTGCCTTATGAGGAGCGTGGAAGCCAGAGGCTAGGCAAGTTGGTCCTGACATTTATGAGAGTGACCAGCCTCACTCAATCCCGAGTGGCATTACGAGTACATGAGCAGTAAACTCCAACCATCTCTTGGATATAAACCTTCACCGGCTCAGTCTGACTGGAGTGCCATAATTACCCACTAAACCACCAGGCACCAAAATTTGGTTATATGGTTACCACCCAGCATAGTAAATGGTTTCCTGTTATAATAATAATAATAGTACTGTAACATGAAAATGACACTATCCTACTCAGTGGGTTAATATTTAAAATAAAAATCGTTTTAGTAGATCTTTTCAACTATTATGGTACACTGATATGTAGATGTTATTTTTTGTTGTAACATCAATACCACACTGGTCTAATTAATATAGTTTAAGGTTCACACCTTCCGTGATAGCCAAATGTCTTTACATGATTATTTTGTTTATGTTGATAACTCTTGTTAATATTGTTAGCATTGTAATGTACATATGCAGACATCAATACTTGTCTAATTAAGGTAAATAATGATGCAGTAATGGCTTCCAAATGCCAGTAATACAGTTTAGGAGTTTTATAATTGGAAAAAAGGAAACTGTCTGCATTTGTACATTACTGTGCACCAACTCCAGAAAGTATCATCAGTCAGTTGGTTGATAGTTGTACAGTAAGCATTAATTGTTTGTTTTTTGTTTTCTTCAGTATTTGTGAATGGATTTTGTTAAAGAAAATTAATTCTTGATGTATTAAAAATGCTTTTGTCAATTTCTCCCTCCTCCACCTTCTGCCTTCTTCTCCCTCCTCCACCTTCTGCCCTCTTCTCCCTCCTCTTCACCCCATCCTCCCTCTTCATCTCTTCCCACTACATCCTCTCCTCACCTCCTCCCTCTTTCTTTCCTTCCTTCCTCCTCCTCCTTCTTCCTCTTCTTCCCATCCTTCTACCTCTCCTCCCCATCCTTCTACCTCTCCTCCTCCTTCCTCTTCTCATCCTTCTTCCTCTCCTCCTCCTCCTTCTCCTTCCTCTCCTCCTGTCCCCTCTCCCTCTTCCATTCATCCCCTCCTCCTGTCTTTTTCTCTCCTCCCCTCCCTTCCTTTCTTTCCCTCCTTACCTCCTCCTCCTCCTTCCTCTGCCTTTACTCCCCATCATTCTACCTCTTCTCCCCTTCCCTCTTCCTCCTTCCTTTCCTCTCCTCTCCTACTCTTCCCCTTCCTCTCCTCTCCTTCTCTCCCCTCTCCCTTCCTTTTCTTCTCCCCTCCTCCTCCCCCTTTCTCTCCTCCCACTCCCTCTTGCTTTTGCTCTCCTTCCCTCCTCTATCTTCTCCTTCCTTTCCTCCCCTCCTCCTCTTTCTTCCTTTTGTCTCCTCCTCATTCTTCCCCCTCTTCCTCTCCTTTTCCTCCTCCATCCTCTTCCTCTCCTCCCCTCCTCCTCTCTTTTTCTCTCCTCCTTTTCATTCCCTCCATCCCCTGCCTTTCCTTCTTCCTCTTTCTTCCTTTCCTCTGCTCTCCTCCCCTCCCCCTTCCTCTTCTCCCTTCCTCCCCCTCCCTCTTACTTTTCCTCTCCTTCCTTCCCTCTTGCTCTTTCTCTCCTTTCCTTCTCCTCCCCCCTCTTCCTCTCTCCCCCTCCCTCTTGCTCTTCCTCTCCTTCCCTCCTCCCTCTTCTCCTCCACCCCCTTCCTTCCCTTCCTCTACCTCCCTTCCTCTCCCCCCCCTCCTCCTCCTCACTCTTTCTCTCCCTTCCCCATCTTATGAGAATAAAGCCAGCAGATGCTAGCAAGGATTAAATAAAATCATCAAGTGCTAGCAAGAATTAATTCGTCTGGTGTCAGCAAGAATTAAAATCTTTTGGTGTCAGCAAGAAATAAATACAATCGTCTGGCATCAGCAAGAACTAAGTAAAATCGTCTGGCATCAGCAAGAATTAAATTATCGTGCTGGCAAGAATACAATGGATTAATAAACCTATACCATTTTATTTCATTTCTAAGGGGGGTAGAAAAGGGAAAGGAAGGGGGGTAGAAGAGGAGAGGAAGTGGGGGTAGAAGAGGAGGAGAGGAAGGGGGGGTAGAAGAGGAGGAGAGGAAAGGGAGGGTGGGTAGAAGAAGAGGGGAAGGGGGGTAGAAGAGGAGAGGATTGGGTGGTAGGAGTAGAGGAAGGGGGGGAATAGAAGAGGATGAGAAGAAAAGTGGGCAGGTAGAAGAGAAGGAGAGGAAAGGGAGGGTAGAAGAGGAG
>JAGKTI010000277.1:120678-135252 GCA_018397915.1 Birgus latro
CATGGCTGTGTATTGCAAGGGTGCAGGGGAGGGCATGGCTGTGTATTGCAAGGGTGCAGGGGAGGGCATGGCTGTGTATTGCAAGGGTGCAGGGGAGGGCATGGCTGTGTATTGCAAGGGTGCAGGGGAGGGCATGGCTGTGTATTGCAAGGGTCCAAGGGAAGTTATGGCAGGGCATAGCAAGGGTGCAGGGCAGGTAAGATATAACAGGGCAGGGATGTCAGGACAGGACAAGGTTGGCAGGATTGGTAGGACAGGACAAGGTTGGCAGGATTGGTAGGACAGGACAAGGATGGAGGGACAGGGATGATAGGACAGGAGGGGGATGGCAGAACAGGAGAGGGATGACAGGACAGGAGAGGGAGAGCAGGACAGGAGAGGAAGGGCATGACAGGAGAGGGAGGGCAGAACAGGAGTGGGAGGGCAGGACAGGAGTGAGATGACAGGACACAAGAGGGATAGCAGGACAGCAGAGGGATGACAGGACACAAGAGGGATGGTAGGACAGGAGTGGGATAACAGGACACAAGAGGGATAGCAGGAGAGCAATGGTGGGCATTAACGTGTTTATTGTTAATCCATTAATAACAGAGCTAATTTTTTTGTTAATGCATTAATCTGTTTTTTTTTTTTTTTTTTTTAAGTTAACAGATTATCCTTAACTTCCGTTAAAATTTCCGTTGATTTCCGTTAATCCATTATTTATTTTCTGTTACAGGTCACTTTAGGTCAGACACATTTTAAATCATCATTTAAATCATCAAATTGATAGTGTCACAGTGACTCTAAGCCAACAGAACTTTGGACTTTGGAGTGATCATAGACTCATAGTGATGGCATCTCAAATGAGTACATCGCAAGAGTCTATCCCCTTGTCTCAGTTGTCTGTAAGTGAAACTGAAGTCGGCCAGGACAGACTGGACAGTCAGGAAACTGTTGTGGCTAGTGAGGGTGATGTTGGCAAGGCCGAGGTGGATAACGACTCTGAGCTGCCTGAGAACCCCCTGGCTGCATCTTGACAAGTTTGTGGCCTACAGGGAAATAGAGGGCAACAATTATATTTTTCAATGTAAGGTCTGCCTGCCCAAGCAGCATGAGGTCAGGGCCCACAAGAGCAGCAACAACAACATTAAGAGCCACTTCAAGAAAAAGCATCCTGTCAACTACACAGAGATGGAGGAGGCTTGCTTTAAGAATGTCTAGCAATAAGAGTGTCTTTAGAAAGAAAAACCGAGTTTCATATGTAAAAAACAAAAATTAGCAAGCAGCAGATTAGAGGACCATAATATTAGTGATTAGCCAAGTTAACATTTTAAAAAACTAGCAAATTCACTATTTAATGACTAGTTTCCCTTAATTTTATGGTGGAATTAATGGATTACCTGTAACGGAGCTACTTGACGGATTAACAGTTAACAAAGCTAACGTTTTTCATTAACTTGCCCACCACTGCAGGACAGGAGAGGGATGACAGGACAGGACTGGGATGACAAGACTGGAGTGGGATGACAGGACAGGAGAGGGATGGCAGGACAAGAGAGGGATGGCAGGACAGGACTGGGATGACATGGCAGGACAAGAGAGGGATGGCAGGACAGGAATGGTGAGACAGGGATGACAGGACAGGAGAGGTTAGGGATGGCAGGAACAGCAGAGTATAGGGAAGAATATGGCTGTATTGCAAGGGTGCAGGGGAGGGCATGGCTGTGTATTGCACAGGTGTAGGGGAGGGGAGGACAGTGCAAGGGTGCAGGGCAGGTAATTGATGGCAGGGCAGGAGTGACAGGACATGGATGGCAGGAATAGCAAGTGACACCTGACAGGGCATAGCAAGGGTGGGCTGCAGGGTGGTGGTGGTAAGGTGGGTTGCAGGGTGGTAGGGTGGGTTGCAGAGTGGTGGTGGTAGGGTGGGTTGCAGGGTGGTGGTGGTAGGGTGGGTTGCAGGGTGGTGGTGGTAGGGTGGGTTGCAGGGTGGTGGTGGTAGGGTGGGTTGCAGGGTGGTGGTGGTGGTGGTAGGGTGGGTTGCAGGATGGTGGTGGTTGAGAGGTTGGATGGTAAGGTGAGGAGGAGGAAGAGGAGAGGAAAAGGAAGGAAGAGAAGAACAGGGAGGAGGAGGAGAAAAGGAAGCCTAATACAATATTTAACTATATGAAATACTAAAACACACAGAGAATAAACACTCAAATCTGTTTCATTTATAGTACAATGCCAACAAGGGGTATCATTAATTTAAGCTTCAGAAACTGCTTGTTAGTCAAATAATAACAATAATGACTTACTGGCAAACCCCTATCAGTAATTCCCCATTTAAGATACTTTCACTAAGCACAGTTTTAATCTGTCAGTCAAAAATACAAACAATTTTCACATAATTTGCTTCTTAATTAATCTCAAAGGTGTTCTGTGAAAGACCAACGTTAATTCATCTAAAAATATTAATTTAAATTTGACACAAATAAATATCTTCGTACCTAGTTGCTGTCTTGCATATGGTCCTTACATGTTTGAGAAAAAGTCCCTCTTGCTGGGACCTCACCCTAAATGTTCACCTATCAGCAATTTACAAAAATATATATCAATAATTAAATGAGGAATTATTTTTGGCTAGCATTATACACAAACAAAACTCACAATTTACATATATTCAGTTTGTAATAGTGTGGAAAATGTGCCTTCAGATCTCAGTAATGTGTTTTAATATAATTCAAGCTATGCTAATATGTTCTTAGTAATGTGTTTTAATATAATTCAAGCTATGCTTATATAAAATGAGCTTCTTAAACTTGATATTGAGAGTGCATGGTGGGCCTGTATGAGTGGTTCTTTATTTTCGTATTGTTCATATATCATTTGCAAAGGCTCCAACATGCTTGCAATGGCCTTGGTCACCTAATGGCTGCTTGCTCTCTGGCAGTCTCCCTATTCGGTTCCTTATCCCTGAGTTCACACACTATGATCTCATTCCAAGTCTTTTCCAGTCTGCCTCTTGCAACCCTACTCACGATTCTCACCTTCCGCACCTAACTGTTATAAAAATGTGGTGCTGGGCAGACACCCTCATGTGGTGGCATTGAGATAACCAGGCCATGTCCAGTAAAAAGGGCCAGATGCTCACTCACTGACCATTTAAGCCCCTGGAACCCTGACTACCTCACACATTTTCTCTACATAAGCACTTCAAAATTATCAACCCCATGACTTGCCCATTCAACATCAACACCAATACAATACCAGCTGGTGTTCTTAGGCCAAAGATCCCTCATGGCTAACACAGGACAACAAAGGGACTCTCAATCCAAACAAACACAAACACACAGGCATTATAAACCACCATCACACCTCAACAAGACCTCCATACAGACTTACAAGGCTGCCTCCTCCTCCCAGCCTCACTATGCACCTCTTCATAATAAGCTAGTTCTATCTGACAGAACTGGACCAGTCCCATGAAACATAGTGAAATTTAGTAATGAGACATGAATGACTCTTCTTGATTACTGGTTAAACTGACCCTCCAGTCTGGGCCCACTTTGTCAAGAGGAAAATAAAAGCATTATGGCCATTCAAACCACCAAGGAAGTTATACTAGACCTATCACTTGACTACTGCCCCAAATGTATTAAAAAGTGACCTCCATCCAAATAAACATGCAACCATTTTTGTTTTATTTTTCCTACTTTTTTTCTCTTTTGATTTTCTTCAGTTAATAATTTTTCCCTGTACATACTACTGGCTCTGACCATCTGCAGTATTTGCAGTCCGCCAATGACTGTGGCCATCAATCTTCTTCCTTTTTTTTTTTTAATAATATATACAGTACTTAATTTTTATTATTTCAGACTGTCCATAGCTACTACTTACACACACAAGGCCACTACAGCCATCCCAAAATCTCCAGCCAAAAGGAACCTTCAAAAACCATAACCAGACACAAACCCTTCAGAATCAACCCTACCCAGAGAAACATGAATACAGAAGAACCCCGAAATTCATACACAATTCATTCCTGGAGGCTGTACAAGCTGCGAATTGTTCAAAAATTGAATCAGTTCTTTCCATAAGAAACAATGTATTTTGCATTAATCCGTTCTTTAGTACAGATGAAACAGTTGATTTTGTCATACCATAATGAATGGCAAGATCGGAGCCATGGGATCCACTTTCAAAATTTGCAATGAGTTCTTTTTTCAGTTCAATTGTTGTTCTCACTGCTTTTCTTTTAGCTCCAGCTGACTCACTAATCTACTTAGGGCCCATGATTCTGTACAATTTTCTAATGAAAATACATAATTTATCACAAAGTTTAATGGAGCCTGTATGATTGATGCATAGCTGGCGGAAGACAAAGCGGGACTGGTGACCACGTAGCACCTACGATGCCGCATCTCTTAATGCGAATAGCGGGTCGCCATACGAAAACTGGAGCGATTTTCGGATGAAAAAGCTGTACGAAAACAGAGTTGTATGAGTAGAGAGGCGTACGAATTCCAGGATTCCATTGTACACTTATTCTCTCTCTCCCTCTCTTGACTCTAACTTGGTATACAGGAGGATCTGGATAGGATATATGACTGGAGCCAGATGTGGGAAATGAAAATCAACGCAAAAAAATGTTAAATATTGGAAATGGGTAAAAGTACCAAGAGGCCATCATTGAATTATTTGATGGGTAATGAACCAATTAGAAAAGCGAGAGAAGAGAAGATTTGGGAGTGCTGGTCCAGGATAGTTTGTCACCTGAAAAGCACATAAATAAGATAGTTAGAGAGACACATAAACTCTTGACCAATATAAGAGTGGCATTTCATTACATGGATGAGGAGATGATGAAAAAATTGATAGTGGCCATGATCCGGCCCAGGTTAGAATATGCAGCAGTAGTGTGGTGCCCACACAAAAAGAAAGATATAATCAAGATTGAGAGAATACAAAGAACAGCAACCAAGATGGTCCCTAGTCTGGCAGATTTGCCATACAGAGAGAGGCTGGAAAGGCTGGATTTGCCTTCCTTAGAGGAAAGGAGAGAGAGAGGTGACATGACTGCAGTGTTCAGGACCATGATAGGAGTAGATAAAACTGACAGAGAAAATCTGTTTGTGTGGGATGAGAGAGCAACAAGAGGGCACAGAATGAAACTAAAGAAGCCAAGCTGCTCGAAGGACATCCAGAAATATAGTTTTCCGTATAGATGTATAGACCTGTGGAATAGCCTGGACAAAGAGATCAGCCAGTCTAAAAACTTAAATGAGTTTAAGGCAAAATTTGACTTACTGAGAAACAGAGACGGGACCCCACGAGCGTAGCTTATTTCCTGTATATCACAATTAGGTACATACAATTAGGTAAATACACACACACACACACACAACTATGGGGACATCACACATCCTTGCTCACTCCAACATCAATAACAAATCACTGTCATTTACACATTTCTCTCAGTTTCTTTCTTTCTCTGTCTAGAATCATAAACCACCACAACCCAACCCAACAGACACCAACACCATCACAAACCCCCCAAAATCCACAGAGTAAGAAAAAGCAACACAGTAGGAGAAATATCTGCAGTACAGCCTTTGAATAAACATAACGATGGTTCTAAAATGTATAAAACTGGCTGCGATGTTAGAGAGCTTACTTTATACAACACAGTCTGCCTAAATATTACATACTGCACAAAAAAACTGCTCATCACATAATATTGATTTGAGATGCCATGGGTTAACAGACAATAGGGACCTGACAGGCAAATCAGTTCTTGCAGATGCTGAAGAAAATATGGCAAATGACTGTGTGATATGAAACAGTATATCAAAATAGTTCAGTCCATTGGGCACCTTAGGATCTTTCCATAGTTATAAAATTTCAAACACCTGAAGATGACATTACAAGGGTGCTTTTCCCACACTATTTCACATAAATATAGAGACATAAAGATAACATATTACAATTCAACACATACCTATAGTCAGTTTATTTCCATCTGACAAAACAAGGCAACTTTTATAACTTCAGTACTAAATCACTGATGTATAAAATTCAACAGGCCTTAGTGATGAGGTAGGGATGAGACTCCTTGGTTACTATTCAAATTAACTCTAAAGTCTGACTACACTTGGCCAATTAACTCTAAAGTCTGACTACACTTGGCCATAATCCAAGCTAAGAGGTTATGAATCTGCGGCTACATAAATATGACAAGCCTTGGTGATGAAGTAGGGATGAGACTCCTTGGTTACAATTCAAATTAACTCTCAAGTCTGACTACACTGGGCCATAATCCAAGCTAGAAGTAAAGAGTCTCTGTCAGGCAAAAGCAAACTGACTATAGAATAACTCAACAGAAATAAACAGGCACCAAAAAACACACCCACATCAATAAACATACAGTCAGCCACAAGAAAAAAAATATTAACGAAAAACATAAACCATAATAACAACAAATGTTCGTATACATGCAGGGAAAAATCTCAACTCATTAATCTATGACATAAATGAAGGGAATCGAGTGGGGATGTTAATGAAGGGACACAACTCATGATGCTCATTAATCTTTGCCATAAATGAACGTTAACTAAGGGTGCCTGATAGTTTTAAATTCTCAGTGCTATTTGGGGCAATACATTTTTCTTTTTAAAGCACAGATGAAAAAAATGTATAATACACAAAGAAGAGCCCAATTCAAGATCCATTAATTCCTGCACACATTGTGTTTAAAAGACTGGAGGTCATAGGAAGGGACAAATACAGACTGAGGATGAGAATTTCATAGCTGACTTGTTACCAATTAAAATAAACCAAACAAGGACAAGAGTACATATTTTTTTCAGCATATTTTTTCCTGTGGCTGACTGTGCAGTACATCACAATGACATGACAAAAATAGTAATGCAAAATTAACAATATGGGCATAAAAATAGGCAAACAAATATAATAACCAACATCAATACTTCAGGAAGGATAATATATGCAAAACACCTACTTTATTGTTTGCTAAAAATGCACTATGGCTTTTCAAGCAAGTCCTTCATTTGCCACATTTATTTATGATCTTTTGGGCTGATAATACCTGCTGTTGTGGTGGTCCCAGACTCATTTTAACTACAAACAATCAAAGTCAATGCTGGAGAAACTAAATACGGCAATTTAATGAAAGAAAAGAGGCAATATGGGCTTTTGGATGAGAATTAATCCTTACAACACAAATTATCCTCTAATAATCTTTTTCAGACATGTGTGTGCATCTATCAGCAGTCTACTTTGGAAAATGACATGCATATATTCTTAACAAAATTTCCCAGCTCATTTAGTCACATCTCATTCAAGAAGCTAGATGATCAGCACACACAAATAAACTGCAAACAACTGACACTGTTTTACTTAGGGAGCAAACTGTGAAGGCAAAAATACTGATGCTATACTGGTTCAGGAAGTGGTTTGGTTACAGCACTACTACAGAGGAATACAGGACCACAGCAACAGCAGCCCACAATTTACTAAACCGTAATACAGGGCTGCCCATATATGTGGTGATCGGCTCAGTCTGCGGGTGTAGGGGATGCATATGTAATTTGACGACTTTATTCAATTATGCTCTGTTTAGCTGGGGATTAAATTACCATCTTTCCTTTGTAAATGCTAGGTGAAACAAGACTAATATGGTGCTAGTCACGAAGAAGTGCTATGGAAAGGATGTTGGGCCACAGTGCTAGCTCATTCTGCCAGTGAAGTATGGAAAATGAATCTGAATAAGGCCAAAAGTTTCATGTCTCCTTGTGTCATGCTTGTGTCATTTTATTTTGTATCATGTTTTTGCGTGTCATGTCTCTGTCTGTCATTCTGTGTGTGTCATGTCTCTGTGGTAGTTCAGTTCGTACATGGATGGAGCTATAAGAGAGATAATGGGCTGGGATGTAAATATATTGGAGTGTCTAATGAGAGAGGGTAAAGTGTGGAAACTTCCTAACTGTTGCTTGCTGATGATACTGTATTGTGAGGAATGTGAACTGCAAGGCTTGGTGAAGGAGTCAGGGGGTGTATGTAGGAAACAGAATCCAAAAGGGAATGTATGAATGAGTAAAGTTATGATCTTAGAGGGAAAAGAAGTCAAGCATACACAGTGAGACAGGATGGTGAGGAAACAGAGAATGAGAGTGAATTCAAGTTCTTAAGTAGTGCGATGAGTAAGGATGCAAGTGCTTGAATGGGTATGGCAGGGTAGAAAGGTTGCTGGATCATTGAAAGCCGTGATAATGGGTAGGGAAATGAGCATGGAAGTGAGGCTTGGATTGGAAGGACACAAGTCAAGAGTGAGAGCAGTGTAAATGAAGTGAGGAGTGCCCGGTGTTTTATGGACAGACAGACAAACAAATGAGGAAGTAAAGATGCACTGCGGTGCTATTAGGAGAAATACTTTTAGATTGGCCATGTAGAGGATGGAGAATGAGAGACTGACTAGAAGAAGGTATGTGTATGACGTGGAGGGGGAGGGGAGGAGGGGAGACCATGGCGAAGATGGAAGAATGGAGTGGTGACCTATGAAGGAGGGGGTGTGAGTTGGAGAGAGGGCAGTCAAATGGCACATGACAGTGCAACATGGAGTTAATTTGTTTGTGGCCCCCCTTATGGGACTGAGATGTCTGGTAGTAGAGAGATAACAGTCAGAGGAGGATAAAAATTACTGCTTAGTGAAATGAGTGAACTTTAAGCAATTACTGAAGCAAATGCAAGGAGAGATATTTAATTACTTGACAAAAAATGCAAACAATGGATGTAAACAAGCAATTTCTATAAAGTAAGAAAGGATTATGGGAAACAGAAAATGATGCACGGTAGATATGGTAATGCTGACTGAGCCTGCACCACATCAATCATCGTTACAATCATCATAATCAATATAATAACCAACATGAGCCATTATTGTTCTCTTCATTGCAATAAAATCATAACCATCATCACCACCCTAACCTCTTTTTCCCGCCTAAGGATGGGGTAAGGTATGGTTCAAAAAAGCAAGAACAAAACATATGGGATAAGACATGTTATATTTGAACCACCCTGTATTTCTTAGCATTTGTGGCAAATAACCAGGACTTACTGCATGTTTGTGATGGACAGGCATGTGCAAAAGTATGGCAACAATGGTCTGCCAGCAATAACTTGTACTTCATATTTATCTTTCTTCCCCAAATGACAAGCAAGTAACTTTAGTGTGCAGTCCTTACCACACCACATAAAATATTACAAACAACACCTTCCACTCCTACAGCTGGCAGAGAAGTGTCTACATACTTTTGCTCGTGCTCAGGACAGGATTTCTGCAAAACATTTCATAGCCTATGGTAGTGTACGGCTGGCCAGTTGTCTATAACCTTAGTCGCTTTACTTACATCTGGCGAAGATGTCTTCTTTCAGAGCTGACAGCAGCAGGTAAAGAAACGGGTTGTTTGGTATGATTGCTAATCAAAGTGGACATCTTGTGACTATCATGAGTGATGGTTCAAGTGGCATCTTGATACCCAGGATATAAGTTACTACACTTGGTGGAAACATAAAACTAGACGAGTCACATGGTGGTGTAAGGAGTTACAGTGCTCCAAGTAGATGTGGCCCAATACGGTATTATATCAGTCAGTAGCTAGTCCAAGGTCTCTTGCAAAAAAGGGGAAACAAAAAATTGGTGGATGAATGGGTGGCTGTGAATGTGTGGTCCAGAATCTCATAGATGTGAACAAAGTGTGCAACATCTCACTTGCAATATCCACTTAAGAGCATATGCCCAATCCTTGAAGCATTGCCTAGGCCGTAAAAAACAAAAAAAAAACAAAAAAAAAAAAACCATGCACACAACCCCCTCATAGAGCATTCTGCCCCCTTACTGTACGACCACAACATGGTTATTGCAAGCAAGGTGCTGCGTGCATGTTTATTATATACGGTAATCATCCACCTGTGTGCCACTTATCCTTCCAACATATGCAATGACAACCTCTTCTCTTTTAACTCCAGAAGCCACATTACCCATATTGGAACTGATATACAGTATATCGTGGCATACAATGGTAGGTTGTGTTTGTTGTCAAAGTGCAACCCATCCACCCAGTCATCCCCAATTCCCCAAAACCCCACTACAGTAGTAGCAAAGGGACCTGGGGCCTCGCTACACGATGTATTGAAAGGGCAAGGCAAATAGTACACTAGCAAACATTTCAACAGAAAATTAGTTTATTTCTAACAACTGGATTTTTCGTTCATTTACTGTCAGCACAAAACTTTAATCTACTCAGCCTGATCTGGCACTTATTTTTTACATGTGTACCTGTATTTAGCATTCCAACTTCCACGCGGGGGAATCGATAGGGCCAAGGTTCATAAACAATGAGTAACACTGACACTACAGGGTCGATTGGTGTGGGTGATTGAAACGGAAATCATAGCAACAATATACACGAGTACCTGAAACAACTGGCCGAACCTTACACAACAGATTACCTGTCCACTGTGCATCAATTTAAATACAAACATAATAATACGAATGTCAATAATAATAAGTATTATTCACTGGGTGTCTTTTAGGTGGCTCAGGAGGCTTGCTAAGAAATCACATTATGAAATTACCACAGCCACAAAGAAGATAAGCCACTCTGACTGAGCTAACACCAGACATTGTTCAAATGAGAGAAATACTGTACTAGCAGTCAAAGGCATCAAAAATAACATGGGGAACCTTTCTGCAATGGGATGGATGTACACTTGTAGTACTGTGTTATTCTACCACTGAGATATATGAAAAAAGCTGGTGAATGGACAAATCCAGGGCCAAGTTAAGGCTCAAGATGTATGATAATTGAGTACAGTCTAATATAAATAAGTTAAAAATAAAGTTCATTATTATCTTTAGACCCCAATGCATCCTTCCCAGTTGAATAAAACCATCTGGTGTTAGTTGGAATAAAGACAGTTGCTCTCCCACTTACGAACATCTGAGCTACGAACTATTGAAGTTGAGATTAAAGACTTAACAGTTTGAGCTTTCATTAGGCTTTGTGCCTGCCAGCCTGATAGTGCCAGGGACTGACTCCTGGCACTGCATCATCGTATCCTATCATCATCATCGTTGTCACTGTCATCATCATCGTTGAGTGACAAGTAAAATCAGTAGCTAGATTAACTTAGCTGGCCACGTATACTCTAATGATGGAATGATCTAGTTATGGAGGCTAGCATTGCCACCACTGATCATAATTATCATCATCATTAGCCACTAACATTATTATCATCAGCCCTAACTCCATTTCCCACCCAACGATGGGGTGAGGAATTCTCTAGAGTATTAAAATTTCGTAAGTAGGGGAGTAACTGTTATACTCTGCCCATCTCAACTTGGCTTAGTGATCTGGCGAGGATACAGAGCCACATTATTGTTACCTTTTTCTCACCCTGCTTTGGGGATTAGGCTGCCAAAGGACAAAACTCTCCGGCCAAGTCAAGGTGGACGAACCCAAAAATTTCTAACTCACATTTCAGAAGGACGGTAGTAGCTGTAGATGTGGTAGTAGTGGTAGAAGGAACTGAGGTGGAGATAGGCTTTCAAGACCAATGGCCCAGGGGAACCTCTTTTAGGGTAGTCAGAGGTATTTCCCCAAAGATCAGAGGCCACTGAGTACCGTGATGAAATCACTGAGCCAGCATCACCAGCTCCAGCATGGCACCACCACCAGGACCAACTCCAGCATGGCAGCACCAACTCCAACACAGCAGTTCCACCAGCACCATCTCCAGCATGGCACCACCACCAGCACCACCTCCAACAAGGCAGCACCAACTACAACACAGCAGCCCCACCAGCACCACCTCCAGCATGGCAGTCCCACCAGCACCACCTCCAGCATGGCAGCCCCACCAGCACTACCTCCAGCATGACAGCCACACCAGCACCACCTCCAGCATGGCAGCACCAACTCCAACATGGCAGCACCAACTCCAACATGGCAGCATCAACATACAGCAATTGCAGGAACAGCAGCATGAGTAACACAGACAGCCCCTGAAAATATGGCAAGTTTTTAGGAGATAATCTCAGATCAGTTGATAATTTAACCCTTTTGTTTGTGCAGGAGTTCAATATACATTTTAATTAACTCCAGGTGTACTGGTGCTGGAGTGGAGATAATAGGATTGGGGGGTGGGAGGCTACCTTACAATCTCAATCCTATCCCTATCCCCCAACAGGAGAATGGTGGACTACAGAACGGTAACTCAACCTGTAGTCCACTGGGTTAATATTCTGATGTGCCTGGGGTTGCAACTACTACAACTACTAGTACATAAGACATAAACAAATCCATTTTACATCAACTGTCCAGCTCAATTCCCTGGTTATAGTCCCTCAAGTACTTCCTTATTCTCAGACAGGAAGATAGTGAACTGCAGCAGATGGATAACTTTATACCTGCAGTCCACTGAGTTCCTATTTCAGATAAGCCTGGGGCCACAACAACTATTATAGCTTGGGGAAAAGTGGCAAATCTACTTTATAGGGAGAGAAAGGATCTATCTGCCTATCTATCTATAATGATGATGATAATCTGCTTAACTCTGACAGTCTTAATTTTGCAGGGGAGGGGGGATGTCATGAGCAAATGGTCTTAATTATGCTCTGTCCACTGCCATTATGCTGTCCTTCCTCCAACTCATACCATATATAAATAGGATAAAAATTTGTAAGATGAAAACCTTGGGCCATATTATTTTTGGGCTTATGTGGCCTCTCAGCACCTCTTCCTAGGCAACTTATTTTGTGTATTACATCACAATGTTCTCTTGCATATTTTTTATATAATTTTTTAAGTACAGGGAGGTGGACCCTTTATAAACAACAAGAACGAAAAATAAACGGTACAAACGAAGGACCCAAATGAAGAGGGCATGTCCTCATATGGTAACTATATATCAATGCATCTCCACTATTCATTTCCAGACACATACCTCATCTACCTCCCTATCCATCAAAACAGGAAAGTGAAAAGCCAATCCTACGGCTCTGCATTATTTAAGTAACCCTTCATGACTGGCATTATTCTTGTGTTAATCTTTTGTTACACCTCAGCACTGAATATGGAGAGATGGCAGTTTAGACAGACAGTGGGAAACAGGGTTGTAGAAAGATTTAATTCCTTCACACACAGCACATCATCAGAAGGTCCAGTACTACAGATGCCTTAATCCCATATGGGGTGGCCACAAACAAATTGTCTCCAGTAAAAATAAAAGTTGTCAAAGCTAAAAAAAGAAAAAAAAATCCTGCACCTTTTCCCCACCTTTGTATGATGAGGTAAGGGAAATAAAAATAATAAATAAATAAGTAAATAATAATAATGATAACTACCGTCTCAATGGCAAGCCAAATGGACCACACACCCACATACCATTCAAGCCCCTGGAATCCTGATACCACCACACAGGTATAACTATCCACACACATATGCACTTCATAAAACCCATCTGATAATCCCTCCAGCACCTTCCAAGTAAATTAAGTGGTGTCAACCCTCGTCATATACTCCCCCATACAAAACTCATCCTATCATCTTTTAGCTACTCCATATCATCTTTATGTACTCGCAAAAAATCAGATATACATAAAAATGTGATACTGGTCCCTGGTTTGAATATATGTACACTATCTACCTGTCAACCTATAGCCAGACGCCTTAATCCCATAAGGGGAGACCACAAACAAACAGCCTCAATGTCACCCTGTTCCCAGCCATTTCACTGCTCTGCCCACAACTTACACTCTCCTCTCTCATGTACCTCTCCTCTCCAACCCTCCATCTCATCCTCGGTCTCCCCCTCCCTCTCCTTCAACTCCTCATTCCAAAAAAGGAGGATAGTGGACTGTAGGAGAAAGGTAACTTCTGGTTTTCCATCCAGATGTGCTTAAGACCACAGCAAGAATAAAAAAGTCTCAATTAGACACTTACTAATGAGTGGTGGAAGATGGTTAGTATTACTGTAATCTGGCAGCAGGTTGGTATTAATTTGGCACCTGGTATTGGTATTAATTTGGCACCTGGTATTGGTATTAATTTGGCAACTGGGATTGGTATTAATTTGGCTTTCTTCTCCCCCTCTCTGTAGGCAGTTTCCACAGCTGAGTCACATCGTGCACCTGAAAAATATATTACACATTAGTCCTTTCCTTCCAAACCTTGATTAACAAAATTATATGGCTGGTAGCAAAAGCTGAACTACACGGCAGTAATAATAATAATAAAAATAATCTGGTCTTTTGTTTCTCAAAAGTGCCAGTTCTCCCAAAAGGAATTCACTAGCGCTCGACACACACATACATCTATCTATCTATCATCAGACACCTCAATCCCCCACAGGGTGGCCACAAACAAACCTCCTCCATGTCGCTCTGTCCCCTGCCATTTCACTGCCCTGCTCCCAGCTCACACCCCCCTCTCTCATATACCTCTCCACTCCATCCCTCCACTTCATCCTCGAGCTGTGACATCTCTTATATACAATACCAAATGCAAAATCAGTCTTAAAAAAAAAAAAAAA
>JAGKTI010000277.1:135372-154073 GCA_018397915.1 Birgus latro
GTCAACCAGGTTTACATGTTGGATGAACCTCGGGTGACAAGAATAAAATCCATATACAGTATACACTGGCTACAGTTTACATATTAAAGGGGCAAAAAATTTTCACCATATGCTGAATTAATCTGCCTTTCAATGCAAAGAGAGAAATTTGACTTAACCACACACACACACACAGAAAGGGAGGGGGGGGGGGGTGATTCCTGGCAAACTTACTCTTTAACCACTAAACCGTGGGCTCGGTGGCGATGGCTTGAGCCGTGGGCCGTCAGTTGGGTGCCTCAAGATATAAATATATATGAAAAATTTTAGGAGAATCCTGAGTGTTATTTATATCACTCAGGCTAGTTTTGGCCAATATTTTTAAAAAGTAAGTCAGAGCGCGAATTACCACCGGCAGGAAGTGCCAGGACCGCCTCCCACAACCCCGCAGTTTAGGGGTTAATTCACTTAAGGCATAAAGCCAAATGCTCATTTACTTTTTTTTTTTTTTAACTTTTTATTTTTAATGCGTCAGACTCTGGGCAAAGGCTTCAGGGCCTATTTCTCGGGGGCAGTGTCCTATTCCAAGGTCCAGTAGTCTTCCTCCACCTCCACATGTCGCCAGTTCAGCACTGACACCCACCATCCATACTGAATACATGCTAGGGCTGTCTCTTACAGGACTGATGTACTGGCATTAGCAGAGGCATTTTTACAACAGTCAGAGGGTCTTCTGGTAGATCAAGAAAGTCTGCTTTTTATGAAATTCAAATCTTAAACTCTACGTTAGAACCCTGGGGTGTTTGAACACCCCCAAAAGAATTGCATGCTCACAATTTTGAGTTGGCAACACTGACATTCCTCTCCTTTCCAGTACGTTCCTGAATATGTGGGGGAGGGGAAGGACCACTGAGAGTTTCACACTCCTACCCCTGGTCGTGTGAAGAATATGTGCATTTTGTCCTTTGGGATGTGTAGTCACCCCGTGGTACTAAACAAGGTATGTTTTAATCATTTCATGTTTTTTGTTTCTATTTTTCTTTTCCAATGGAAAATTAATTTATGTAAATTTATTACACAGTATATATATGCAGTATTTGTTCTTGTGAAGGTTTTAAATGAACTGTGGCTCTTAAGGAATTATTAAAATTATTTTTTCATTTTCTTTGTTTTTCTTGCAATTTCATGTTTACTGGAACAACCTGCACTTATTTTAGTGACTAATACATTTTTCTATTATTGTCTTGGTGTGTTTTTGGAAGCATAAACAAAGTATTTTTTTCACAGCCAATCAGCTACAGAATTAGTTTTACATCACAACACTGACATATTTCTCTAGCTATGATTTTAGTAAAGAATCTGAAAATGAAACTTATTTAGGAGTTTGTACATTGTCTATGATGATTCTGAGGAAATAAAAACCATATTATATATAATACTCTATACATCTATCTAATAAATGAGTGTTAGAACCAAATTTCGATTTTGTTTTTGTTCGACCAATTCTTTTACAAATATATTCTTAAATATCAGCTACAATGAAATTAACCTGCTCATGAGTAACTGGAGGAGTATATTCAAGAAGCTATATGAATATACTGGAAAAATTAGCAGCAATACATGAATTTTTTGGGGTGGGGTGTTCAAACACCCCAGGGTTCTAACGGTGTTTCAACAAGCCAGGGAACTAACACTGGGTTAAACTGTTCCCTGCTCCAGCTGGGATTCGAACCTGGGTCCACTAGGACTGCAAGCTGTCTCTCTATTGATTCAGCCACAATAATATAGGCAACTGGAAGCGAATAAGATCATATTGTATCATACAGTGTATAAAGGCTCCAACATGCTTGCATGCATTGGCCTTGGTCACCTAATGGTGGCTCTCCATGCTGCTTGGTCTCTGGTAACCTCTCTTTGCCATGCTGCTTGGTTTCTGGTAGCCTCCCTATGCCATGCTGCTTAGTCTCTGGTAGCCACCCTATTAAGTCCCTTATCCTTGAGGTCACACCCGATGACCTCATTCCAGGTCTTTATCGGTCTGCCTCTCGCAACGCTACCCGACATTCACACTTCTCACTCTCTGTGCCAAACTGTCGTCCACCATCCTCTCCACACGCCTAAACCATCTAAATCTACCAAAACTCATTACAATAATGTTTTCATGTATATTTTTATACCCTAACTCCTCTTGCAACATTAATCAACTTACATGATGAAAATAAAAAATCTCAAATTACAGTACATAATTATGATATGATCAGCATACAAAGACCGAGAACAAAATTATCAACTCTATATTTTTACGTTAGTATGGTATGTAGGAGAACTGCTGGGCCTTGATAGCAGGCTGTGAAGCCTATGCCCAGAGTTGGACACACACACACACAAAACTAACCCTCTGTTTGATATCTCCTTGCTGGGTATTATTTAGCCAACTACTGCTGGTGCTTATACATCAAGATTTCTTTTTTCAGTTACTTACACTCCGAAAATTTGCAACACAAATGAGGTTCATCTGTGGAACACTGGAGGGTTATAGTAGTCCTTGGATTTAGCTCAACTGATGTTTGTCTGTCTAAATATCTGTTGCAAGATGCCATCATCCCATAAGGAGAAACCATAAACAAATTTCCATGTTGCCCCATCATCTGCTATTTGGCTGGCCTTTCTCTAACTCACACCCCAGTGTCTCAAATATCTCTCCACTCTATCCCTCCATCTCATCCTTGGTCTCCCCCTCCACCTGACTCCCATACACTCTTCTAGCCAGTCTCTCATTCTCCTGCCTTTCCACTGGGCCAAACCATCTCAAAGCATTTCACTGCTGCAAGAAACCTTTATCTCATAAGAGGTGACCACAACCAAATCTCCATGTTGCCCTGTCCTGTGCTATTTGGCTGGCCTATCTCTAACTTAACCCTCCTCTCTCAAATCTCTCTCCACTCAATCCCTCCATCTTATCCTTGGTCTCCCTATCTTTCTCCCTCCTCTCTCAAATCTCTCTCCACTCAATCCCTCCATCTTATCCTTGGTCTCCCTATCTTTCTCTCCTCTTCAACCTGACTTTCATACACTATTCCAGCCAGTCTCTCATTTTCCATTCTTTCCACTTGCCCAAACCATTTTAAAGTATTGCTCTTGACACTTTCAGTCACAGAACTACTGAGTAGATTTTTCTGCCATGTACCTTCACGAACAGTTTGGTTTCTATGGGTGCTGTTTACCTCTGCATAAATATAAGTCTCTTTGCTTTCTTTTTAAAATTCAGACAATCTGTTTTTTTCTATGTGACAGTGTGTTGCAGCACAGATGGTTTGCCACACAGCACATCCAAGGGAACTATCCTACATGGAGTTTTATTGATGACTGATACTGTTTACACAAAACTGATGGAGAATATAAGCAAACAGAAGGTCAAATGGAATAGGGAAGTAAGCTTGCTGAGAGAGATAAAGAGAGAGAGAAATATTGGATGACAGTACAATACAATGATCCCCACTCTAACATATGGAAGTGAAGCCTGACCTTACCTTGTGACAGCCTGGGAGATCTCAGTCATCTGGTCTCTGTTACATGAAGTTGCATACGTTCTTGCATATACTCTAGCCTGTTGTAGTGAGGCTAGGTGTAGTATGCAGCAAGTGGTTGAATGTCTCCAATCTTCTGCAGAAAGGCATCCAATTTCGGCTTGAAGGCTTCTAGTGTGCAAGTTAACATATTTGTGAAATATCTAGGTAGGGTATTCCAGTCTGAGCCCTGCTATAGTAAAGCTGCTGGCTTTGTTTTGGATCCTCTGATGTAAGAGGATCTTCCTCTCTTGCTATGGAACTTTGATTCAAGCTTGGGTAGTAGTAGACTCCTCCACAGGGTTAACATGCTGGTCTCATCCCTGATGGAAGGACACAAGTCAAGGGTGACAGCAATAGTGGAAAAGAGTGGAAAAAATGGACAAGAGAGGAAAAAGAGTGGGAATGAGTGGAAGTGGAGAGTCGAAAAAGAGTGTATAAAAGTGAAAAGAGTTATTTGAAAGAAGCATGTGAAATTATATGGGAAAACAGAATAACAACTGAGGTTGTAAAGTATTGTGGTATTGATGTGGATGTTAAGTGAAATACTTTGAGATGGTTTGGCCATATAGAGGATGGAGAATGAAACTAAGAGTGTGTATGTGAAGGAGATGGAAACGGAAACTAAGGATACGATAGTGGAATGGGGTGGAGAGAGATTTCAGAGAAGCTGTCAGTTGAGGTAGGTCAGCCAAATGGCAGAGGACAGAGCAACATGGAGGTGATTTGTCTGTGGCCACCCCTTTAGGGATTAAAGTGTCAGGTAACAGTTTGACAGACAGATAAACAGAAAAGGTCAAAGTGTATCTACTGGTGCTGCATGACTTCCTGTAACGTTTGCTAAATAAATATATAATTGTGTATGCTCTTTTTCAGAGGTGTCTAATACTGATTACTTAGTGCATAGCTTCCCCCTTTCCTGTAAAAATTGTAATGCTTGATCTTTTTTTTTTTAATTTCCCTACCTTTCTTCCTGCCTTCTCCCTCCCTCCCTTGCTGGATGGTGTAGAGGTTGGAGGAGAGCCTTAATCTTGTCTATCTTCTACTCACAGGTTTGTCTTTGTAGCCTCACATTCCCCCCATTTTTTCTCAACAGACAACCTTATAATGCAGCAATAGGGCCCTGTTATTCCTGCTTCATGTGAACTCCTGAATAAACTTACTGATAATTGCTCACTTAACTCCCCATTTGCTCTTACAGATGTACAACAGCTGCCCATTTATAAAATTTTATCACCAACCTAACAATCCATTCATTAAGACACAGATTTCTCAAAGCCCATTTTTACTATCACCATGGAACTCTAAAGCCTTCACAATCCACAACCATCATCCACTGACGGTGTTGTCCTGCCTACTTCTTCCTTCCACTTCCTCATTCTATCTCTTGTGTGTCCTCTCTACCTACTTCTCCCTTTCCATCCAGTCACTTTTTATTACTTTTCCACTTCAGGTGGTTTTGCACTAAGTAACAAGCCTAATGGTTTCCTGCACCTGAGGATACTGTATATAATGCTGGGTGGTAACCACATAACCAGATTATAGGTGATATGAAGCCTGCTATGGTGCCCATTAACTAGGTGGACTGACACCAATCCAGCATCCATCCAGGAACCAAACCTCCACAATATTCCCTGCACCTCGCTGTGGTGAGGCACTGTCAGCTGCAAGGGAGCGTCAGTTCACTGCACGGGATGGCCCTGCAGGAGGCAGCTGCTTGCCCGCAGTTGATGGATCTCTCAGACAGATGACTGAGGCTGATCAACAACAAGCTTCAAATTTGTTTTTGTTGTGGTATTTCTCCTGCAGCTGTTGGGCAATGAATATTCCTTTATATTCACCTTCTCCCTTATCATGTTCTCAATGAAAATTCCATTATATCAAGTTTCTGATCTAACTGCTTCATAAGTCTATCTATCTATAGCCCGACGCCGTAATCCCGCAAAGGGTGGCTGCAGACAAAGCACCTCCAAGTCGCTCTGTCACCCGCCATTTGCCTACCCTCCACCCAGCTCACTCCCCCCTCCCTCATATACCTCTCAACTCCATCCCTCCACCTCCTCAGTCTTCCCCTCCCTCTTCCTCCCTCCACCTCACCTACATACACCCTCTTAGCCAGTCTTTCATTCTCCATTCTCTCCACATGTTCAAACCACTTCAGTGTATTTCTCCTAATATTCTCAACCACATCCACATCCACCCCACAATGTTCCTTCACTTCTTCATTAGTCAACCTGTCCCTCCACGTCACTCCACATGCTCCTCTAAAGTACCTCATTTCTACTGCTCTTACTCATGACTTGTTACCCTCTAGCAAGGTCCATGCCTCGCTTCCATATGTCAGGGTAGGGATCACGATACTATCATGCAGTAACTTCTTGACTTCCATACTCACCTCCCTATTTCTCATCACCGCTTTCATTGAACCAACAATCTTCCTTCCCTGCTGTACCCTTTCAAGTATTTCATCCCCAAAAATTCCATCCTTACTCATCAAACTACCCAAGTACTTGAATGCACTCACATTCTCCATATCCTCACCATCCAACCTCACTGTGCATTCTGTGAATTCATTCCTCTCAAACACCATAACTTTACTCTTGTTTACATTGACTTTCAGATTCCTCTTCTTACACACTGTCCCAAATTCATTCACCAAACCTTGCAACTCCCATTCATCTTCACTCAACAATACTGTATCATCAGCAAACAACAACACCAGACTCTTCCACATTTCACTCTCATTCATTAGAGCCACACCCACATCCACTGCCTTACCTTGCGCCTCCTTTACAAGTACACACAATAAAAAAAAGTATCATTACACAGGTGACTGATGGTTTCACAGCGAACATTGCTGCTGTTGGCATTTTCTTCCTTAAGCAAACAGTTCTGAATCATAGTTTATATCACAAGTTATATAACCCTCATGGTTTTTGAGGTGCTGATGACATAGCAGGCATACAGATAACTGGATAGTAATTACAGAACATTTTTAATGGTTCACCCACTGTTTCAGCACGTACAATAAAAACGGAAAAATTTAAAGATAATTTATTTATTGTGTATAATCAAACCTGATCCCTAATCTGTGCTGGTGGGCCTTGCGCTGGCTCAACATTGCTAAGCCCCTCCTTGTTCCTGTCAAATCCCTCATTCAGCTTCTCTTTGGAACTCTCCTCCCCTGATTGGCATCCCCTCCCCTCCAAACTTCAACCCAAACCAGTTCAAGTCCAACTGTTACAGACATATTTAGGAATGGAGGCCACCTGTAGCCTTGTGCATGAAGTGCAAGGAATTTCTTTTCCTACATTTAATTAATTTTTCCTTCCTCTGTTCATTTTCAGAAGAAATACTGTATATACAGTAGGTGTGGAAAGTGTTGACGCCATCTTAAAAAAAGAAAACATTCTTGTGGTTAGCAAGGAGAAACAAATAAATTAACACTCACCATTGAATTTAGTATTTACTGGCATTCCCCTTCACCTTTATTATCTTCTTAAGGCGTCTGGGGAGACTGATGGCGTAGTTTTGCAGAACAGACGGACTAAAACTGCTCCATAGCTGCTTGACTGCAGCCTCAAGTTTAGGCAAAGATGATGTGTCCATACTACGCAGCTGCCGCTTCATGTGCGCCCATAAATTCTCAATGGGATTGATATCTGGGCTGTTTCCGGGCCAATCTCGAATAAAGGGAACCTCACAGTCTGTTAGCCACTGTTTCACTGACTTTGCAACATGTGCAGGGGCAGAATCTTGCATAAATACTCTTGCCTTGGTTTTATCAAAAGAGTCACTTAAAACATCACATAAGAGCTCCAAATAATTGTTCTGGTTCACTTTTTCATTTGCAGGTAGAATTACCAACTCACCAACACCATAATATGTAAAGCAGCCCCAAGCCATGAGTGAGGCTGGGTATTTAACAAACTTGGAAGTGTACTTAGGATCCAGGGGGTCACTGCCTGGTTTGCGGTACACTCGTGATGAAGGGGTACCAGTGACAGTAAATGTTGACTCATCACTCCAAAGCACAGTTTTCCATTGCTCCTCACTCCAGGCAAGATATTTCTTACAAAAATTTACTCTCTTTTTCTTCTGAAGTGCAGTTAGCAGTGGTTTTTTACGAGCACAAAAACTCCTGTAGCCCAGATCGTCATGCAACAGCTGCTGCACACTTCTGACAGACACATCTGCCAGCAACTGTGGGTTCTTTTCTTTTAAATCCCGTGCTGTTAGCCTTGGATCCTTGCTAACTTGCCTTGAGATCAGCTGACGGGTCCTGAAGGTTGTCTTACGAGGTCTCCCAGGCTTGGGAAGTGGAGTGGGAGGAATGGCCTCCCCACTGTCCTTGAACCGCTTCACCAGTCTCTGCACTGTCCTCAGTCTAACACCATCTGATTTGCAATAAATGGGAGTTTGTGGCCAGCTTTGTATAAAGTAATCAGTTCCACACGCTTGTCCTTGCTTGTGGTTACTTTAGGCATGATGAGAATGTGGTAGGTAACCAAATAACTGTGTTATTTGAGTCAAAACATGCCCTCGTGGTGCATCACACACAGAGACAATCCTCCTCCTGTGGCTGCCCAAACATTACTGAGCCTGCTCCTGTGGTGCCAAACCTATCAAGCAGGGTTGCCAGCTCCCGTTGAAAAAGCGTCAGCTCATTTCGCATCACAGGGGAGGGTAGTATTGACCCTACTTCACTTAACGCGAAAAAGAATTAAGTCGGCAAAAAAACGTCAATACTTTCCGCGCCTACTGTATAGTCTAAGTCTTTCTTTGCATCAGCCAGCCTTCCTGCATCATCCCTGACTGGATTTTCACTGACCATTTGTTGATTTTCCCTTGTCGGATGCTTGTCACTTTTCTCATTTTATCCTGCCATATCATCTTACATTGTAATTTCCATTATCTCATTTCTCCCACCCATATCATTTTACTTGTCAGCTATTTCCTTCTGTCCCAGTTTCCCTCCTTCCTTCCAAGCCCTACTTTTGGCCACCTGGTACAACTCCCTATTTGTTCATGAAGGTTATGTCATGGATAATAACGGATCAATAAAAGGTTAGGTAAATAGATAGGTGGATTGCCACATGAATAAATGGATAGCTTGATAGACAGACTGATAAACAGACATATTTAGAGGTATTTTTATGCTGCAATGCTTCTCTTTGTAATTTGGACCTTTGAGCCTGTGACAATCTATCTATCTATTGCCAGACACCATAATCCTGTAAGTGGTGGCCATTTGACTCTGAGTTATTGATTTTACGGGGAGGGGCACTAACCCTCCACCAACCCACTTGCTGACACGTAGGGAGCACGTATGGTTTGGTTATATGGTTACCACCCAGCGTTGTAAATGGTTTCTTGGCTTACAGGAAACCATTTGGCTTGTCACTCAATGTAATGCCACCTGTAAAGGAAAGAAAAGCAGTAAGAAGTGACAGGAAATATAGGAGAAATAGGAAGAAAGGAGGGCAGGCACAGAAAAAGAATGATAAAGGCTAAGGAAGAAGTAGGCAGCACTACATCAAGTGAGTGGATGATGGTCGCCAGCTTTTCATAAACTGTCCTTGGGTACCATGGCACTGTATCATCTGGATAACCACAATGTACTCCCTCATGGATAATAACGGATCAATAAAAGGTTAGGTAAATAGATAGGTGGATTGCCACATGAATAAATGGATAGCTTGATAGATAGACTGATAAACAGACACATTTAGAGGTATTTTTATGCTGCAATGCTTCTCTTTGTAATTTGGACCTTTGAGCCTGTGACAAGCTTTTCATAAACTGTCCTTAGGTACCATGGCACTGTATCATCTGGACAACTACACTATACTCCCCTCAGTACTCTTTCTGCCTTTTCTATTACTCTCTCTCTCTCTCTCTCTCCCTGGTGCTAACAGGCCAGCAGCTTCATATCAGCATTGCTAACCACACTGCTACCCATACAAGAAAGATGTATTGAGAGGGTTAAGGGTGTACAAACATGTACCCCTGATGGCATTACATAAAGAAAAGAAGAAAGTATAATAAGAAAAGGGTCCTGGTGACAGGACTAAATGATTACAGGGCAAAGGTAAGACTGAAGAGTGACAGAAGAGGTATAAGAGACTGTTTTGTGACAGACTGGTGTGGATTTTTTTTTTTTTAATGCAAGGAAGAAGGAACTAAAGGCTAGAAGCTCCAACAAGAAATTAAAACATGGTAACAGAGCCAAATACAGGATCCGTTTATTTTGAGACGCCTGGACACACTGTGCACTGTGTTTAAAAATTAGAGGGATGTTTTCTTAGGGTGGCATTCCATAACCCCTCAGCTCCACTGCCTGGTAATACAAAAATCCCTCTACCCCTACCTATTTCCCTGAAAGGAAGGATGCTTCAGCCTGCAGCTGACTGGGTGAACATTTCAGATGAAACTGGGTCTACAACTACAGTACTACTATAACTAATGAGACAGACCCTGGCAAACAGCTTATTTCAGCACACAAAGCATCATTATCTGCTTATGCTATTTATGTGAACAATGTCCAAATGAAAAAGAATAAATTCTGATCAAAATGAAACAAATCCTTCTCCCTTTTATGGTCTCTGCTGGCCAAAGGGAGATCAAGGGGGGGAGTGGTGATTCAAACTGTGTACTGATGTAGTGTGTTAGCTCTGTTGCTTCCATTTAATATTTAGACACTTGGTGATTAAGTGAGTTTAAGTGCTGGAAATATGTGTGGCACACAAAGGTCTACTTCCCAGGGGTGGCTGGGGTTTGGCATCACCATCATCATCATCTCTGAACCTTCACGACAGGGTAGAGCCATGACAGTAGTGCCTCCAAGCTATATTTTTCTCACACATCTTTCTTACACTCTCAAACACTCTTCTTCCTCTTTCCACTTTTCAATGAACTGTTCCATTCTCTTCTTCCACACCACAAAAGGTATGTCTCTAGCAAAATCACCCTCTGTATCACTTTCACACACTTTCTTTGTACCTGATCCATGTGTATTCTTTGTACATATCCAATGTATCTCAGTATATTTCTCTCTATCCACTCAAATATTCCACACATCATTCCCCATATTTTTCCTTCCCCATATTTGCACAGCAGGAGGCATGACACCCTGTTCTACATTACTTCCCTTACACCAGCTGACACTGACCTCTGTTAATTAGTACAGTACTAATGTTTCATTCCTATGCTTCCATCCCATCCTTTAACATCTCCAATTTCTCTCTAGCCCTCTGCATACTGTCAACGGAGGTAATTCATCAGCATATAAAAGCTCCAAAGTTAGTAACAAACTGACAATGACATAAGTGCCAGGATAACAGCAAAGGATTCAACACAGAACTCTGATGCATCCCACTGACAGAATACCTTGCTTAACCGTCCATCCACTCTCACAGACAGTTGTCCCTTCATACAGCAGTTTCAGCACTAACCTGTTTTCCCATAGCTCACTTTTACTGTCACTGCCTTCCCCAAATCAACATACTGTATACCCTAGTACGGTACTGTTTTCTTTCTCTCTCTCTTTTGCATAATTTGTCTTGTTAGTCATTTCCTTCTGTGTCCTAGTCTTGAAGGCATTATGCTTAATTACCAGGTAAACTCATTAACTCTACCACTTCTTCTATGTACTAAAACACTGTTTTCTGTGCTGGTTCCACTTCATAATTTCACCTCAGTCACCTTATACCAAGGGGTTCCCTTGTCTAGCCAGACTACATTTATGACTTACTCTATCCCATACTCATTAGCTATCTTCAATAACAGCCTACATTTATTCTGTCTATCTCCCTCCCCACTCTTTTAATTTCCATACCTCCCTCCTCTATACAAAGCTTGTTGACTTCATGACCTCCTTACTTCCTGAAGTGTTTCCTAAACTGGAGGTCAGAGTCTAGCAATTTTTTCTATGATACAAACTGCTCACCAAATGTATTTTTTGCATCCCTGACCAACTTCCTATTCCTTCTCCTCAGGGAGACAAAAATCATCTGACATTAGTTTTTATGTACTCTCAAGCTACCTATCGTTTCTCTTCCTGAACATTGTGATACAGTACACATTATCAAGTCTGAGGCTGCTACAGATTCTTATTTTAAAAAAAGGTGATGAAATGTCATTTAAGAAAAAAATGCAAGGAGCTGAGACAACATTTCTTAGGGCAGACAACAACTGAGGTGAAAATTATATACAACGTGAGTAAGTCTGGTGATGTAAGTGCTAAGAGTGTGTCATTAGATAGAAATGATGATATGGAGAGAATGGATGCCGATATGGTGGAGAAAAGGATATGCTGTGCTGAATTTAGAGGTAAGAGGAGGCATAGTAGGACAAGAGGAAGGATGGCTATAGTAAATGATCATACAAGAAAGCAGGGAATATGGAAGCTGATGAGGCAAGGAAACTGATGGGTGAAAATGGTGTCTTATATTGCAGAGAAAAATACGGTATATGATAAAGGTTTGGCATCCCACACCATAACTGATCTGATGAGAATTTTGGCAGGTAATGCTAAGTGCATCTGAAGAAAAATCATCATCCCTATCTCTTTTTCCATCCAAAGACAAGGTAAGATAGGGTTCAGAATACAGGAAGAGAAAAATATGATACAAGGGGAACTAAATGAACACCATGGCCAATGAAATGGGGTATAAAAAGCATCCTGGTACTGCAAAGAGATGTCTCAATGCTGTGGCACCAATAAAATGTAGAAGAGCAATATCAGACGGCAAATAGCCAGACCTTGTCTACATGGGCGTGAAACCACATACACACATACAAATGCAATCACATTTAGATTATAGACAGTGAAGAAAGCTAGCGGGGTTTCTTCTACTCATTTCTGCACTTCAGGCAGTTTCCACAGTTTAGTCAACTCTCATCTGGAAGCTAACATATTAACCCTCTCTGTCCCAAAACCTTGACTAAGTTCCATAACATTCTCTGGTGACAGCAAGAGCATTACAGCTGGGACAAAAAGCATTATCACCTGCCACTAGCAAATATGAAATAAGGCCTCCTTAAAAAAGAAGGGAAAAAATGTATATGTAAGCTGAACATAACTGCCTTTCAATACACAGAATGAATATGGTGGAGAGGGATGCCTACGTGTGGTGGCACAAATGGTTAGATGGCTAGGCTGCCTGCATACAAAAACATCACTCACTTCCCTCCCTATCCTCCCCTCCCCATAGAATGGTGGATAGCATAGGGGAAGTGTCAGTCTGCAGTCCACCAGGTTCACATTTCAGATTAACCCTGGGCCACAACAAAACCTACATATACACCAACTAAATTTTACACATTAAAGGGGTGAATTATCTGCACAATGGAAAAGAGCATTCTTTTTTTATGCTAGGAAGAAGCCTGAGACAAGAAGTCAAAAAGATTTTCCTTCCAAGAAAAAATAAAAACAAATAAGAGGCAAAATTCAAGATCAGTTAATTTTGAGATGCCCGGACACACTGCATTTAAGAGGCTAGAGATCATAGGCAGTGGAAATACAAACAGAGGAACAGTTCCAGAGTTGACCTATTGCACACCTGAAGGACTGAGAGTAATGGTTAACTCTTGCATTACAGAGTTGGACAGATGTGGAATGAAAGTTTACTGCCAGACAGGTGCTGCATGCCTGCCGTAATGGTGGAGGGATACAAGCAGGCAGTTCAAAGAAGCAGAGACCATTGAAGTAGCAACAGAAAGTGAGATAATGATGTAACAGTATGGCAAAGACAGAGGTTGAAGGAAGCCAGTACGAGGAGGAGAGTTAATGAGACGAAAAGCCTTTGACTCCACCCTATTGAGAAGGGCTGGATGTGGGGAGCCTCCCCACACATAAGAGTTGTACTCTACACAGGGGTGAATAAAACTTGTGTATCAAGTCAACAACTGTGTATGGGTAAAGAAGGCACAGAGTGGTCTCCACCAACTGGGATTAACTCCTACAATAAGGCCTTATCTTTAAATTCCTCAAAGCCATCAGAAGCATGAGATACACTGAACAATCACTGCTGGCAGAAACCAACTCAGTTTTTTAGGTGAACATTGTGCAATAATGGCAGGAGTGCAAATTTTCATTCTGCAGTGATAAAAACCATTTATATAAAAATGAAATATTACTCACACATGTGGTTCATTATGGGTGTTAAGGTCCATGACTGCATACAGTGCTGGAGTCTGGTGCTGGTGGCCATCCTGTGTTGCTGTCCTACGTGTGGATGCAACCACACTCTTCAATGACACAGCACACACACCTCCATCACAGTATTATCTGAAAGTAACAGCTACTGTGACTACAAACATTACATCATAAAACAAATATATGCAGAAGCAAAGTGGAATTTTAAGTTGTGATATTAAGGGAGGAACTCCACTGTGGATAAATACATTCATCCACCTATACATCATAAAACCAATAGTGCTTGCCTGCAAAAATCTGCAGGACTAACTATAATAGCTTTTCCATCACAAAATGTTTGCAAATACTGTACCATTAGCTTTCTCTCCATACCATTATGGAGCCCACAATGACCACTTCTGACCAAGATCTACAAAAAATCATTTTTGCACACTGTGATTTCCAACAATTTCGCAGTCGCATTGTGTACAATCACTATTTTCTTTTTTTTTCTGACAATCCCTGGCATACCCTGGCCTAATGCATAAAGACTTTGGTCGATGTCCATTACTATTCTTGTGAAAGAAAGAAATGATTTTCACATTGCTATTTCCTATAATTTTGCACTGTCACGTTGCACATAACAGCCAATTTTTTTTTCTGACACACTTTGGACTTACCCCAACATACTGCAAAAAGAACTGGTCAATATCTATTGTTGTTCTTGTGAAATAAATTAACAAATGCAGACACACAAAGCTTGAATTCATTTTGATTCACTGCCCTTATCAGAGGTGTAGAAGCCTGGTGTTTCATTATTCAGTCCTGTCATTAAAGTACAGTATAACCATTCACCAGCCAATGAGCACCGTCAGCTTTTTTTTTTTTCTTATGCAAGGAAGAAACCAAATGTAAGAAGCCTTCAACCCCAATCACCCCTGGAATTTAATTCTCTCTCTCCAGTGATGTACTTCTTATCCTGCTCTTGAATCCTGAGCTGCAACAACTAATTAATGGTAGAATATTAACGTGTCATACAGAAATGCTATGGTGATCTGCTGGCCAAAGCTGTCCTGTCCTCCATCCTCCTTTTGGGGGTCAGGGAGGGGATTGTGGGACGTTTGTATAACCAGGCTGACCCATTTCGCTGTTATATCTGTGTTAACACATGAAGGCGTCCATCTTAAGCTCCAAAAATATAAATACAACCTGATATGGTAACTTACTACCTAACCAAGAATTTGTGTCATCCAGATAGTTTTCAAAAATCCCGCGAAATTGCAAAAAAAAAAAAAAAAAAAAAAAAAAATCCCCAGAACTCCTACAACAGGTATAAGTAATTTTAAATGTATAAAAACAGGGGTAAAAGGTCAGTAAAAAAACAAATGTCTAACCTGCCAAGTGGTAGGTGGTGGCGATCCACTCACTTGATGTAGTGCTGCCTACTTCTTCCTTAGCCTTTATCATTCTTTTTCTGTGCCTGCCCTCCTCCCTTCCTATTTCTCCCATCTTTCCTGTCACTTCTTACTGCTTTTCTTTCCTTTACAGGTAGCTTTACATTGAGTGACAAGCCAAATGGTTTCCTGCAAGCCAAGAAACCATTTACAACGCTGGGTGGTAACCATATAACCAAACTATACGTGCTCCCTACGTGTCAACAAGTGGGTTTGTGGAGGGTTAGTGCCCCCCCCCCGTAAAACAAATAACTCAAAGTCAAATGGCCACCCCTTACGGGATTATGGCGTCAGGCAATAGATAGATAGACTAACCTGCCAACTGGCGAAGACGTCGATTGTCGAAAAGAAAAAATCAGAGATTACGAATGTAATAAAATTTTCAACAATTTTTAAGTATAGCTTAATAACAGACATGTATTGCTGCATTTAATCGGAAAAAAATGTCATCTCTTCAGCTAAATCCTTATGGAATATATAAACGATATACGTAAGGGTGTAAATAGACTTAGCGATAAATAAACTACTGCCGATCTAGCATGCCATTCACGAACGTTCACGTTTGTGACCGTGTAAACACTCGTTCTTGTTCTGTAGTTGCATGTGCTGGAATTATTCTTATTCATGGGCTCTTAAGAGAAACATAACATAGGTAATGACATTCATTCGAACATTTATTCAGGCTCGTTCAGGTTCGATTTTGCTCGCCGGATCGGTCGCGCAAGCCCAGTACTATGTTCGCTAGCGTTCATTCGTCAAATATAAATCCAATCTAACAGGTGACCTAATACCTCTCAGCTACACTTGCCATTGCCCATCTACAACCCCACCATGTGGGCTATTTTTACACCCGCCCTCGCTAGGTCAAACGTTGAGCAAGCAGTATCAAATTAAATAGTTTTCATTTAGTTTAGAATATACTTACGGGAATGAACAGCAGGAGCATAATGTGTCCTTACAGGGCTGTGGCGCCGGAAGCGATGTAAACATGAGGGAAGGGGGTAAAAGTAAAGCCAGTGAATGTTATAGCGTTTGGAGAAATACATTGAGGTGGTTTGGCCATGTGGAGGGGATGGAGAGTGAGACTAGCAAAGAGAGTGTATGTGAGTGAGGTGGAGGGGGGAAGAGGGAGCGGGAGACCAAGAATGAGGTGGGGGAATGGAAAAGATGTATATAAGCGAGGGGGTTGTAAGTTGGGGGAGGGCGGTGAAATAGCAAAGGACAGGGCGACATGGAAACGATTTGTCTGTGGCCACCTTTACGGAATTAAGGCGTCTGGCTATAGATAGACAGATAGGTAGAAGAATAGATAGATAGACGGATGATTACAAATAATGGAATGTCGGGAAGAAACTAATAATCTTGGAGGAAGAAAAAAATAGACTCGTATCCCTCTAAAACACCACTCTCTCCTACTACTTCCGTTTTGTCTCGTCCCTCTTCTCTCCTCCTAGTCTTTTCCCTCCCCTCTCTCTCTCCCCAAGTCCCCTATATCACCTCCCAGTCGCTATTCCCCTTCCTACCTCCTGCCCCCACCACTGCCCCCCCCCCCACCTGCTCCCTTTCCTCCTCCTTGTCTCTCTCCACCACCTCTCACTATCTCCCTCTTCCATCACATCATATTTTTACTCCATCTTCCTCATTTCGCCCATCATTCCCTACTTTTCTCCCCTCACCCTTCTTTCTTCCTTTCTCTCCATCCCTCTCCTCAGCTCCTCACCCGTCTCTCACTTCCTCTCGTCTCTCCTTTTCCTCCATTTCCCCTCCCCTATCATCTTTCCTCCCTTTTCCTCTCCCCTATAATCTTTCCTCTCTTTTATCTTCCCTTATCACCTTTTACATTTTCCTTCCTTCTCTCCTCTCTTTTATAATATTAGTAACACGCTCATCATCCACTCACTCGATGTAGTGCTGCTTTGGGTGTCTGCCCTTTCTTCTATCCTTCCTCTTGTGTCTTTCTTTCCATCATTGTTTCCTCTCTCCTCTGCCTACGGATGACTTTACACTCTCTCCTTTGTCTTTCTTTCCTGTATACTTTCCTCTTCCTTCTGCCTATTGGTGACTTTACACTTCCTCTTCTGTCTTCCTTTCCTTCTTTCTTTCCGCTTCCTTCTGCCTACGGGTGACTACACTCCCTCTTCTGTCTTTCCTTCATTCTTTCCTCTTCCTTCTGCCTATGGGTGACTTTACACTCCCTCTTCTGTCTTCCTTTCCTTCTTTCTTTCCTCTTCCTTCTGCCTATGGGTGACTCTACACTGAGCGACAAGCCAAATGGTTTGTTGTACACCAGGAAACCATTTACTACAATGGTGGTAACCATATAACCAAATTATGGCGCCTGGTGGTTTAGTGAGTAATTAAGTCGCTCCAATCGGATTCAGCCTGTGTAGGTTTATATCCAAGGAGTGACTGGAGTTTATGCACACGTAATGCCATTCAGGGATGAGTGAGGCTGGTTACTCTCATCTTAAGTGTCGGGACCAACCTGTCTAGCCCCGAGTTCCTACGCTCCTCATGGGGCGACATAGGATTGGATGATGGATGGATGGATGAACACTTTAATATCAACATAGTTTCCCCAGTAACGTTTAATACGTAACCGTTACGTCTCCTCAGTTTTTCATTAGATATCCTTTAGACCATCACCCATCACAGCAAGAGACAGCGAGGAAGATCAGTGTCATCCAAGGAGTGAAAAAGAGACAGCCACTACACAGTAATCTTACAGCGAAGGCAGAGGAATTCATACATAACCTACCGCTCAAAGTAAGACATGCAGTTCTGAAGAGGATCACGAAGCTCAACAAGGTAGGTGACGCACTACGCAGGGCACATGAAACGCATGCCACGCCTATCAGCGAAGAGGAATTCACGACGAGAGGATAAACAGCACGAGGCCAACCAGGAATGAGTTTATCAGGAAAAGATTCAATTTAATGGTTAAAAAAAAAAAAAAAGCATCGTTGGCACAGTAACGTAAGAGCACTAGAAATATCTGTCCTTCAATATGAACACCCAATTTGCTATGATGACTACAGGACAGACAAAATGCTGTAAATAAAAAAATAAAATAAATCAGGAGGTCACTGTCAGGAAAATACATACAGTATAAGTGAACACAAAATGTCCGTGTGTTATGGATGGCAGTGTTGTCCAAAACATCAGGATAATCTATAAAATGCTGGCAAAGGCTGGGAAATAAAAGCCTAGAGTCTAAAAAGGATTATAACTGGACAGAAGAATATAGGGAGACTATAAGAGAGTTACCCCAAAAACAAAATGGTTTTCTAACTCTCAACACTGATAAATCCCCAAAGAAAACGGAGAAATATAAAGGGGAAACTTACCTCAACTCACTGAATGGCCTCTTCCCATGTAGTGTTGTGTTTCCTTGTTTTGTATATAACATTTTCTCATTTTTTCCCCAAGTATGCGTCAGTGTATTCCTTCCTCTCATGTATCCTTCCTCTTGGCCTTCAACAACAACGTTCCCTGAAGTGTTGGGGCCTTGTACTGACTGGTAAATAAAGAAGCGTAGTACCTCTCCCTTGGCGATTTATTTTG
>JAGKTI010000278.1:0-22215 GCA_018397915.1 Birgus latro
GTATTTAGCTCTAGTCTGTTTCATATCAGATGAATTCCTGTTGTCACATGTTTTTGTTTCCTACCATATGCTTTATTTATTTATTTTCTGTATTTATTTACACTTATTTATTTTGGGGGGTTCATTTTTTTCATTGGTACTTGCAACATGAATTTTAGTTGGCTTGTGTGTTTCTTTTCTGTCAGGTAAATTTTAGTTGGCCTGTGTTTTTGTTTTCTGTCATAAATTTTCATTGATTTTTTTTTTTATTCCTATCATTTGCCATACAGTATATATAAATTGTAAAAGCATTCATAAGTTATAAGGATTTATATTGCAAACAGCTAGGCCTTTAAAAAACTCAGAATGCATTCCAACAATATTTTAACTTAAGTAAAATTAAGAGAGTACTTCAGGTCACAGTTGAACAAAATGTAAGTAGAGGAACTGATGTCATTGTAAGAAATACAGGGTAATGAAATTTAAGATACTACCTCCAACCAGCCAGCTTGTCTGTAGATCCACACCTTTCCCAACAATTCCCTGAGATTGGCTAAGGCAATATTCTTCCTATTGATAAAATGGTAATTTGTGTCACACAGTATGTTCATATTGCATACATACATTGGTGGTAGGTGGTGGTGTCCATCATCCACTCACTTGATGTTGTTCCTGCATACTTTTTGATTCCCCATTCTCATTCTATCTCTGTATCTGCCCTCCTCTCTTCCTAGTTCTCTGTTTATTATTCTTCACTGTTTATTCTTCTTCTTTCCACCTCAGGTGGCTGTACACTGAGTGATGTCATTTCCTGTAACCCAGGAAACCACTTACAACACTGCTTGGTAACCATATAATCACATTATAGAGTGAAATGGAGCCTCCTGCCATAGTGCCCATGTTACTAGGTGGAGATTCACAAAAGTGGCGTCCATCCAGAAACCAAACCTTCACACCTTTCCTCACACCTTGCATCTGCAAAGGGACATTGGTTCATTACATGGGATGGTCCTGCAGTGGTGGTTGCTTGCTGTGGTTGATGGGTCTGCTCTATCAGACAGACTTGGTTCGTTCAGCAACAACAATGTACAATACGTGCAGAAAAATGACGCCACGCCTTCTCATAAGGCATCGTCATATTAGGGTTTACCATGGTATAGCTGATATTTTTTGTAAACTGGAAACTAAACAGAGTGCCAAAACCAGCTGATAACTCCCATCAGTTGCTGGAAGCTGTTGAGAAAAAAGAAATTTGCAATTAGTAATAAGATCTGTAACAGTGTAAGAGTCTCGGCTCAGACTTTGTGTACGGTCATTCAGAAAAAAGATTACCAAGCGACTGTACTGTGACAAAATGTTTCTTGCCTAAGAATGTGTGAATTTGATTACCAGGCTTGTAGTTGCACTTTCCTCTCATCATAGTTTTGCATATTGGCTGATAGGGTGTGGCTCTGCAGACAAGTTGGCATTAACTAAGTAGAGTATATTGTTAGTGTTGTGCGCTGTACATGGAATGTACAGTGTTGAAATAGAGTTGCAAGGATGTTGTTACTAAAATCAGTACATATTTTCCAAATTTAGGATACTGAATGGACTTCAGAGAAGTCATAGGCATATGCCTTCTGTTGTAATCATTATAATAATTTATCAGTCTACTTTTATCCATAAAGAGAAGCTAATTGTGCCTTACTTTCACAGGTGGTGGGTTGACAGCTGCTGGACTGCTAGTGCTGCTGCTGGCATTGATTGGCATTGTTGTTGGTCTCTATTATGCATACATCTGCCTCCAAGCCCGCCCCCTCACTCCCAAGCATCAACCCCCTGACTCCGAGCGAGGTCCTCTTATACCCCCAGATCTCAATGGCAACCACGAGGATGTTGCCCTTGAAGCTTCAGCCCCGGAGGATGATACGAAGGATGAGAAGTTGATAGACAAGGATCCCCAAGGAGCAGCTAATCCTGATGTGCCAAACAACAAGCCCAGTGCACCGCAAGATGAATCTAGCACTCCTCAGGGTTCCCCAAATGCACCTCCATCCTCCCCAAAAGAAAATAATGACGTTTTGATTGCTGTTGAGGATGATGTCCCTCCAGCCAGTGTAGCAGTGGAGAGAGAGACCCCAATTAATAATGTTGTTGTTGTGCCACATTCTCCTCCAAAGCAGTTAAGGGATTCCCCACCCCAGGACAGACCTGAGCCCAGAATTGCCCCTGTATACATCCCATCACCACTTGGCAAGAAACCTGTTCCTCTGAGTGATGAAGAGGATGGCTTACTTCTTCATGAGTGTTTACCCAATGAAGATGACAGCTTGGAGGCGGATGAACACACTCCTGAACCCCAGGCTGCTCCAGTTTCCACATCAGGTTTTCCCCAAAGTACATCCAAGTCAACACCAAAGGAACCAGTCTCGAGTGAACCCTCCCAACCAGAGGGAAAGCCAGAGGTGTGTGATAGTACCAGCACTCCACCTCTCACAACTGCGACAAAGCCTGAGGTCACCATTTCCCCCACTCCTCAAGAAGTCTCTGTAGCTCCAACTCATCCAAGCCCCAATTATGGATGGAAGGAAGATTTGAAGCCACTCACCAGAGCCCCTGAGCCAATCCCCTCTGAGGTGAACAACATTCCAGCTGCACAGCCTGTGAAAGAAGAGGAGGAACAGCTTCACCCCATTATTGATCATAATCTCCTTCAGCCAATTAACAGCTCAGAACAATCCAGTAATGATGCAGTCCCAGACAAGTCTAAAGATGAGGTTGTTGAGAGTTTGGCTGTTGATGTGAAGGGTATTGAAAGTGGAAATTCCGCAAAACCAAAACCAGATGTGAAAGCTTTAAATGAGACTAAGGAAGAAGTAGGAGTAGCACCCGAAGAAACTGTAGACCCTCACAATGAAGCCAAGAAACCTTTGGAATCTGTACCCCAGGATGTAGTAGAACATTCTAAAAATGAAGTTTCTTTACAGAAAGAGCCTTTGATAGAGAGACCAATAGTGATAGGACCATCACTGGCTCAACCCACCAAGATTCCTGTAGAGAAAGACCCTTTAGATGAACCTGTAACTAGAACATCTCTGACTGAAGAACCCAAGAGAGACATACCTCTGGAGGATACAGGATCAGGCTCCAACACCAGTCTGTCCTCTGAAGAAGCTCTGCCTCCATACATAGAAACCATTGCACCTCCTGCTGGAGCCCATGACCTCATAGATAAAAACAATGAAATCCCAGTTCCCATAAAAGAACCAGAAAAAGTTACAACCAGTGATATACCAAATGAAACTGAGGAAGTTCCTGCAGAGAAAGATAGTCAGAATACCACTCCTGTGGAGGAGCCAGAATTAGTATCAGACAAAGATCCAGTTGCTTCTGTATTCCCTTCCCCTGCAAAATTTACTGAGGAACTTCCAGAGGAAAGTGAAAGTGATGTTAGTGATGATGACCTGCCTGATGAGTCTGAAGAAAATTTGAATAGTCCTGTCACTTCAGACATCCCTTCTCATACTGCTCCAGCAATTATTGTCAGTGAAGCTAAAAACGTAACTGAACCATACCAGGGACTACCCAGTGAGTCCAAGGAGGGTGAACTATCATCTGATAAACCCATTGGGTCCTCTCTTGATCAAACCCCAGAGACACCACTGGAAACCTGTATACCTGGTCCCAGTCCTGATGCAAAAAATGCAGTTGAAAGCCAGCCTGATGCAACCACAAAACCACATTCCAGTCCAGCATCTCACGCTGCATCATACATTCCCCTTGAAGCATCCAGCATACCAATGGAGGCCTATACAGGTATTATAGATTCAGATGATCACTCTGATGATGAAAGAAGTTCATTGCCAGTAATTACAGAAGAAACTGGCTTAGACAGTGAATCAGAAAGTGAGACTGAGAGCAGTGATCCAGAAGTGACTGAGTATTCATTTTCTTCTGGCCCTTCCTGCCCTGGAGCTTCTGTGGTATTAGCAGGTGAAGTGAGTTGTGCTATGGAACCAAAGATGATCAAAATATCAGCCATATCAGACAGTGAAGACTGTAAGTCATCTGATGATGATAAGAGTGAAGATGACAAAAGAGAAGTAGTCACACCCAGTAACCCAGACACTTCTAATGAAAATAAATCAAATGATAATACAACAGGCACCCCTGAAATATCCAGAGTAAATGGAACTCCAGAAAGCATTGACACAGCATCATCAAAGGTCACAAGGGATACACCAAATACAAAGGAAAATCCTTGTAGTCAAGAGCTGAGCCTCCCAAATACTCAAGGAGAATTGTCAGACTCAGAATGCTCAGATGATGAATCTGATGGGGTACAAGCCGAACCAGAGATAAGGGAGGAGGTCATAAAGGCACCAACCACTCTCCTCGACATCAGAACTGAACCCAGCAGTATAGACACACTTCCTCAAACAGCCTCAGAAAATGGCACTGATCATTCCAAATCTGCAGACGTCCCCAACTTACACTGTTCGCCTCAAGAAGCCATGCCTGTTAATCCTAATCCTGGAGAAGGGGAGTCAGATTATGAGTCAGAGTCAGAATCATCCCCATCTGATCTGTCTGATTGTGAAGTTACGACATCAACGCCTAAAAAGTCAAAAATTCCAAGGTTAGTCACACAAAGCCACTCCTGAGTCCACTGCCTGTTATTGAATTGTTGAATCTGTTGTTTTCATGATACTTTCATGAAGCAGTGTGGAGAAAATATAGGGTACAAGTTTAGCATATTATCAAGTTTGTAGTCTTATTTTTATATATGTCATGAGGAATCATAATTTCAGTTATAAAAAAAAAAAAGACCAAACTGAGTGCAGTTTTTAATTTTGTAGCTAAAACTCTTCAGACATTGTACACATCTTCAGGTCATTTAAGGGATCAATTTTTATACAGTATGGTACAGGTATATGCTATGCTTTTTAGTGTGAATTTGTTTTATGTCTTATCTTTAATCATTCCTATATTATTATGTATTTATATAATTTCAGTATACAGTATATTTTTTTCAAACTGCACCATGAATGATTTATAGCAGTTTTTATTCAAATCACTGGTAAGTACATGATGTATTTACAGGTAATACAGTCTTCAAGTTGCTGTGATACATTTCTTTTTTATTTCTGCTAAGAATCTCTAACTTAGTTACTAGGTGTGCCAAACACATGGAAGTAATTAGTGGCATCACTCATCACATCCAGACAGCTCAGCTGCTTATTGGGGTATATTAGCCTTGTGCATACAGACAGTTGCCAATTGTGGCTGTGCACTTGTATGTCTGCTTGAAATAAATTTGCTCTTGACATGTCTCAGCAGTGAAGCATTGTTTGTCCAGTCAGGCATCACATCTGCAGGTTAATTTAAATGAAAATAGTTTCATAAGTGCTCTTAAAGAAAATAATTTTTAGTATCAGATTAGAGCTAAAGGTTAATTGGTTGTACAGTATATACTAGCTGTGGGATTCACTGGACTTGTTGGCATTCATAATGATGATGTTACCTGGGAAACTGTGTGTGTGACTGCTTTGGGCATACTCGTAAATAAATATTGTTCAGTTTTCAGAACAGAGTGGAATCTTGCTGTGGTAACTGTTACATTTGATTGTGTGTATGTGTGTGGAGTTAGATTGTGTTGCCTAGAGTTATTGTATTTAAGTTTAATCAGACTAATTATAAATTGCTAAGGTTTGTAAACATTAGAGAGATTTATGAGTGCATGAGGCTTTTCACCATGATTAGTTGTTGTGCAGATTAAAGTTCTATTACTTCATGTGCCAGGAGACTGGGTTGCATATGCATGTCAGTGTGAAACTGTGTATTACCATATTACCGCAATACTGTAGTATGTATGATACATATGTGTGTGAAAATAATACACATTAGTGGCATAATACTCAATTTACAATATGTACAGGCCTATGCTGCTGTCACAGTTGTATTGATTAGCTTATTGAAATATATGGGAACCAGTTTGATACCAACACAAACATTTCAGTATTTTTCTACATTAATACAAGAACCATATTTTTTTTGGAGTTTCAAATGCTATGAACTGTACATACTCGGTAGGTTGTACGATTTACAGTGTAATTTTGCCTTGCACTTTTCCTTCAGTTTTATTTGTATGGATGTCTAATTGTTCTGTAGTAATAATGTAATTTATATTTTCATTCCCATTGTTTAACTTTTTCTGCCAGAATATTCTTTAAAATTAATTAAATATCTGGCATAAGTCAGCATAAAATACAATAAAGTTCATATTATTCAGTGAAGTGTTAACTTAGAGTACAATGATAAAGAACAACTTTCCATTATTACATGTAGATTCTTTGTGTACAACATTGTATACAGTCAGCTGTCCATGCAAGTTGCCTTATTATACTAGTAATGCAGTTCTCATGTGCTGCCAGAGTTTTTTGTATTTTTAGAGGAATACTTATTTTTGAATAATCACAAACTTTTATCCATCCATCCATCCATTATAAAAATGCATATTTCTTTGAAGGTTTTTTAGCTGCCTTATTCAGCATACTTTGCTTTTGCAGTAATGCTGAACAAGTACTTATTGAAAATGTTGAATCACACATAAATTTCAGTTATAATGAAAAGGTGATGTGCAGTTCCCATTATTATGATTTTTCTGCATATACAGTCACCGCTCGCATAATGCGGGAATATTGTACCCTGAAGCTCCCGTTTTATGAGAATTCCGCATTATAAGGCCACATGTTTACATGTTAAAGGGTTTCATTGTACCCAAGCCAGCCCCAGGTTCACCTCTTGGGGCTGTTTTCAGTTTTTTTTTTTTCCAGGACATTTACCTACCTAGTAAAGACTTCATTACCTACAAACACCGGAGGATTGCTCACCTTGAATGGAGAGGTTGTGGGCCTGCTGGAGGGAGGTGGAGTGGGATTCTGTGGCAAAAAAAAAAAAAAAAAAAAAAGAGAGAGAGAGAGAGAGCAAAGATTACACAGAGCACATGGGCAGCCAGAGCGAGGGGAGAGTGTAGGCTCAACTGGGGCAGGAATCCTTAGTGGACTGTGACGACACCCCAGGAAGACACATGACAGCCATATGTTGTGGGCTGATGCAACCCATGCTATGACTATCATTGGTCACGTTATGTCTGTTCCCACAGCGTTAAGACTGTTTGCACCATAATTTGGGGCCTCCGGCCATGTTATGTCTATTGTCGCCGCATAGTGCGCTGTTAAAAAAAAATGAGCAGCTTCCTCCACCCAAGTTATGTCTATCATTTTCCCGTTATGACAAATTTTAGCATCAAATTTTGCCCTCCGTGTTATGTGAGTTTCGCGCTGTAGGATTGCGCATTATGCAAGCGGTGACTGTACTGTTTATTCCTGTAATTAGCATTTGTTTCCAAGCAGAAGGTAAAGTAGGTGGAACATTTGCCTGATTTACTGTATAGTACTGTATTGTGAAGAATGAGTTTATCAGTGTTATTACAACTCCCATGGTCAGGAAAAATATGCTTTGTGAATTGTAAGATACAGATATCATCAGATAGTCTTATGTAAAATTATTCAGTCATACTTGTTTGCAAGCCTGTTCTGTAATGAAAGACGTAGTGGTGCAGTATATGCAGAGCTCAAGTAGTTAATGATATTGTACATTGGTAAAATGATGAGGTCTTGTGTGACCTGTGACAGATAACAGCTGATTATTATTAGATTAGTCTTTTTCTTGATTGAGAAATAAACTCTTCCTTATGACCTTCATGCACACATACATTTACAAATTAACATTTTGAAAGGTTGCATTTCATGCTTACATGGGTCAGCTTTGTTCAGCTGATGGTTGCACCCCAAACTGACAGACCACTCATAGCACCTGTCCCAAAACTCAAAGTAATGGGGAACTTGTGGAAATTATCTGCAAACCATATGTCTCTCACTTTTAACAGCTTCTCTGCCCTGAGTACATGTTCAGTTACCGTGATTTTTCTTTGTTGATGTGAGAACCTGTGTGGTGAAATACCATCCTGCACTATTGAGAAAAAGCTTCATAACAAAAATATAACAGGAGATTGTATTGCTCTCGTTGGTGTATTTCTCCGAAAACGAAACCTGAATTTTGAAAACCTGGCACTTACATATTTCTCTTCGTTGTTTTTAATGAAGTTGTTACAAAGCTGGGTTAAGTCTTGCTTCTAGAAATGTTCAATTTATACTGTAGTTTTAGCCAAGCACTTGTTTGTGTCAGTCTCTCTTTTGGTGGAAATTTAATGTATGAAATATTAAATTGTTCATCATCAGCCATCCGAGCTTAGAGACCGTACCACTTCCAGGATCACACGGGAGGAGGTGCTACCACCACTTTCATGTAGACGAAGTCATTATCAAATCTTGGAACTGTGATGGTCTTTGAGTTCAGATGGCTGATTTTGAATATTTTAACACATCATACATTAAATTTCCGCCAAAAGAGAGACTGAGAGACTGACTCAACAAAATAAGTGCGTGGCTAAAACTACACTATAAATCAAACATTTAAGGAAGCAAGGTATAACTCAGCTTTATAGTAACTTCATTAAAAACGACAAAAAGAAATATACAAGTCCCTGGTTTTCAAAATTTGGGCTTCGTTTTCGGGGAAATACAATAACGAGAACAACGTATTCACTTCTGTTATATTTTTGTTACAAAGCTTTTTCATTACTTCAGAAGTATATGATGGTATTTTGCCACACAGGTTCTCACATCAACAAAGAAAAGTCACAGTGATTTAATGCGTACTTGGGGCGGAGAAGCTGTTAACAGTGGTGGACTGTGGCGGCAGGCAGCGTCACAAGTCCCTCATTAAATGAATACTGTACTGTATTTTCAGTTCCGCAGTGCTGTAATCTGCTTTGTAAAACAGTACTGTGATGTTTGTTTTTTTATGAATTGACACAAAATGGAAGATTTAGAATTATTATCACTGATGGGCAAAACACAATATTCATGTAAAATACTCTGTGTTATTATTTCTCTATCCATGTCTGTTTAACTATGGATTTTATTCTTAACATATATTTTTTGCTCTCAGTAATTTTTTGCAGTTGTCTTTGCTGTCATCATTTCTCTTAAGTTAAATTTATGTGATTGTATTTGTGTCTACATGTGCAACATAGTCATTACAGATTGCATTATATACATTCATATGCATTCATAAAAATGAAGGTTCAGGAATTATTTTACCATGTTCTTTTTATCTCAAGTATTTATATTGTATTAATTATTGTGCATCACAGTAATATATAATTTTTCATTAATATTCCTAACTTACGGAACTGTCTAAATGTTGAAGCTTTTGTTTAGCAACAACTTTGTGATGGTGGAATTCTCAGTTTTCTTGTTCCCTTTTTTACAGTTTTAAATTGTATATTGTTATCAGAGTAGCAGTGAGACACCATTCAGTAACACTGAAGCCACGGAGGTCACATGATTCAGTAACTTTTATAATTTAGGGTTTGCATCCTTTATCAGAGTTCTGTTCAGGCTGTATATAGTCTTTTGAATCTTTGTTGATCAGTTTGGATGTTTAATATTCAGGCAGAGTTATCAGCACATATGTTTAAAGTGTTATACTGTGTTGCACTGTATAGGGTGCTTTGTATCCAGCGTGGTTTAATGGATTAGAGCATAATGCTATTGACCAAGGGTATGGATGTTCGATCCCACCCAAGAGCCCCCCATAAATAAGGGGGTTATCTTAACCCCTTAAAATGGGTAGTGCATTATCCCAGTCTTTATGTTCTGTACAGATATATGCTGGTATACAGTCAGATCACTATGTAAGTAATATTTTGGACCTTGAAAACCATATGTAAGGGGAAAAAGCAGGACCCTAAACTTCATACAGGGAATATTCTGTTGGGATGGCACCTCGCACAACCTTATGTCAGTTTTTACTATACTTCCAACCCAAAATGTTATACTGTACTCTACAAACAATATACCTCTCATATAAGACATACATAGAGGATATGTATAATGGACCGTAGCACATTCTTTAACACACCGAGTTATAAATAAGTATCTTCTCATACCGTTCAACCACCATTAACATGAAACGTACATTTTTAATCCTGGTACAGTATATTGTTAAATTTGTAGTCTGATATTGATGTGGGAATGGTGGTATATTCAGTAATCTCACCAGATCCACAAGGACAGAACTTTGAACAGCAGGTATCAAGAAGATGATGCGAATCTGAACTGTTGAAGTCAATATAACATGAATTGGGGCTTTGCCATATATTTGTTGACCTTGTTGTAACAAAGATGTTCCCCTTAGCCTTTAAAAGTGAAGATTTGACTGTATGCCATTGTGTACTGCATGGTAGGTGTGTTCATGTAAAGCTGTGATGTGTTAGATAATTACTGTATCTGCTCCAGTGTTAGAAAACATTTAGATGTCTAGAAGGCCCTTGTTTGTGCATAATACCAAGTAACTCCAGTGTTTTCTGTAGTAAAATCATGTCAGACCTCTTAGAATTAGTTACAGCATCTTGTCATGTCTCAGAAGTATTAGTGGCATTTTGTTGTCAGGTGTGATTTTTATTATGAATTTTGTTTTATTTTGTATTTGGCAGATTTGCACCTCCATTTTTGTATGCATTGTTCTTTGCGTACATTTTGTAAAATGTTATAACTACTGGTACTCATTGCCCAATGTACTGTAATTAAGTTTAGTTTATTAGATTTTGTTCAGTTATTAACTATAGTTTATTTATTCGTTGATTATGAATATTTGGTTTTATTTTTGGAATTAGGTTGTTAACGGTAACCTGTTCTGTGCCAGAACCTTTGTTGCCTTTTGTGCCCCCAGAGTCAAGGGTGTGGAGGCTCACTGACCTCCAATACCAACTTTTTCCTTTTTTTTTTTTTTTTTTTTTTCCCTTCACCACCATGAATAGACCTGAATAGTGGTTAAAATAAGCCTAGTGATAGTAAAAGTGCTCACCTTGGCTGTTTTCTGCCTGAAACAGATGTTTTTTGCCCACCATCCCCAGATGTACACTCGGCTCCAAAAGTTCGTTTCCACGTACCACGTATGTATGTGTCAACAGAGTTGGTAGCACTGTGAAGGGGCGGAGACAGTGTTATGGAGACGGAATCTAGGCGGGTGTTTCACATATACTGACCCCACCGCCCAATTACAGTGGCCTGGTGATTCACGTGGGTGTGATTGAATGCCATGTTGTGTACGTCATTTAATAATAGCAAATCAAGCGTATACAGCGCTGTGGAGACGGTGTGTGCAATGTCAGAGTCCGTCTCCTACAATTCTTGTGTGAAACCCTGAATCTGAATCCAAAGTATTGGTATCAGTTGGTCTGTAGCATTACGTAGTCATGAATATAAAAATAGTGTTCTGGTTTGATATTTGTTGCGTAACTGATTCTGTCATACAGTTCAGGCGTGTAACACACCCCTGTGATTATGAATATAAAGGACGGTAATAGCATGTGCTGTTGTCAGTAACCGCTATTTTCGTTTATGGCTGCTGTCAACCAACACGTATTCCATAGTGTTACACGTAACCTATACAAATAGGGCGAAATAAATATAGTAAAAGTCTATGCAGGTGTATATTATGCTCAAATGAATGAATTATAAACACTACAGTTTTTATGATTGTTTGTGAGACACAAATGTCAGAAGAATATCACTACTAATAATGTGTCCATCCACCATTGTTGTTAATGACCTCTTGTAGTCTTGCTGGTACTGATGCAACAGTACTGTAGATAATATCTGGTTGTCCCCTGAGCCGCTCCCACTCTTGCATGGTGTGCTGCACAAGAGCTTGGGTTGTTCTTTCTTGCCCCTGTTCCCAGGCGTTGACAATCAACCCCCAACAGTTCTCTATTGGGTTTAGATTGGCCGTCTTAGATGGCCACCGCAGCAGATCTATGTCACCCTGGTCCTGGAACCATCGGCGTACGCTTCTGGCCGTATGAACAGGGCAATTGTCCTACACATGGAAAGTAATGATGGTAAATTACACAATGTACAGTATAAACTTACACATGGCTATGTGATGCTGTAATATGAATTTATTCTGAAGTGAAAATTATATGTCTTCTGCTAATAATCTACAGGTTCATAACATGTTTTTAACATGGGCCTCCAATAGCATATAAATTTGTAATTTATTACATTATGCATTATTTAACACATTACCTGCATGAATATAATCCTTTCTGGGTAGGGTGTAGCCATAGCACGGACAGTTGGGACCATGACCTCCTCTAATATTTCTATATACTTGTCTGCAGTGAATCTCCCGTCAATATGCGTCACTTCACCCACACCGTGTAAATGGACCCAGCCCCACATGTTGCAGGTCACATGGCCATTCTGTGCAACCTCATAGATGTTTTCACGTCTATATCTGGTGGCATTGGGTCGCCAGCAGTGAGGACGTCCGTGTGTGGTTGAGGAGAATGTCTTCTCATCGGAGAAAATCACACGTCCCCAGTAATCAAGTCCTTTGTTCACGTGTTGCTGTGCGAATAAGTCGGTTTTCCCAATGTCTTTCACTTAGCATCTCCTTTTCGGGGGGAATCCTGTGATGAATACCGTTCCCATGAAGTCGTCTGCGCACTGTATTAGTTGACACTTGTAGTTGCAGTTGATCCCTTATATGCACTGCATTGGTGATGGGTGTCCTTGCTGCCTGCTCACTGATTCTGCGATCGGTGTTAGGTGTAGTTTTCCTCGGCCTCCCAGACCTCGCATGATCGCGCAGATCGCATTCTCATTCCCATCTCCTACACCATTTCCTTACAGTTGGTAAGGAAACGCCTTCTTCCTCAGCTATGGCAGCAACGGACATTCCTGCCTGTCTTTTACCGACAATTCTCCCACGAAGACTTAAGTCAACATGGTGGTGAGTCATACTCGCTAGTGGTAGCCGAATCTACTATGGCTGTGACCTGTGGACTGACCCATGGCCGTAGATGCCGGTTTCACAAAATCTCGGATGAATCACTGATACGCGTTCCGTTACCAGATTCAGAACCAATTACTGCTTCATATCGGTGTTGCCACCCATAATACACGTGGAGTCTAAAGCCCTGTCTCCGCCCCTTCACAGTGCTACCAACTCTGTTTACACAGACTTACGTGGTACGTGGAAACGAACTTTTGGGACCGAGTGTACATCAGATGGCTACTTTCAGATCCATTCAGTGGCTGATGTGGATAGATAGTCCATTTTGGTGTGGAGTGGGTGGATGCACGGAATACTTGTAGTATGGAAGCGCAACCTGGTTTACGTAATGTGGTCAGTTGGAGCTACAGTATGATGTAAAGTTGGGTTTCCGTGCTAATTTTACTTTTCATTTTTTTTTTTTTAAGGCACTATAAACACTCATGCTGCACACAGTCTTTTAATGCACAGTAAACACTCATGCTTCACACAGTCACATTAGTTACAGTAAATCACACATTTCTTACATTATTTTCCATACATTACTTGATTTCATTATTTACTTCTATTTACGTACATTAACTTAAATTATATTAATTATATACATTATTTAAACTCGCATTCACGCTTTCCCTATTCATCAGTTCAATAATTTTCAAATTTCTTGTACTCCTTGAAGCAGGATTCCATTCACAGGCCAACATTGTAGTCTTTGCATTCATATCTTGTGTCCATTTTCTTGTTCTGAGGGTGTCTTGCAGTGGTGGCACACACTTTATATCTCCTTTGACAGTTTTTTTCTGGCTTCTGTAATAGGTATACTAGAGCAGACTCAAATACTTTCGTGCAAATGTGTGCAAAACCGTGTCCTTAATTATATGGACTTGACATTCTGTGCCAGTACAGGTTTGTCCGTATATGTACGGACATGGCATTCTGTGCTAGTATAGGTTTGTCTGTACATATACGGATATGACATTCTGTGCCAGTATAGGTTTGTCCGTATATATACAGACATGGCACAGAATGGGTTAATTGCTGCTATACATGTTAATTGTATTACTGTAAAACACGTGAATTAGATACTTATATGTAAACATAGCTTTATATAATACGGTATTTAGATTGCTATTGTTACATTGCTGAGACTGCAAATTGTGGAATTCTGTGTCTTCCTTTTTTTTTTTTTTTTTTTTTTTTTTAATATATAGCTTTACTGAGCCAGTAACTTAAGCACATTCATTTTATTTCATTTTGTAATTCATGTGTACCAAGTGGACCTTCGTCATTTATGATGCAGTGTTCAAGAATGTCAGCCATAAATAATTATAGCATTAGTAATTTAAGAATCACCCAGTCCATGAGCACTGGGTGTACTTGGGATGATATTTCCCGGTGAAACTCTGTACGTAAATCCATCTTGTTTGTGGAGATTTATGACTGTTGCATTAGTAAGGAAAAACATAGATGATGAACAGCACAAATTGATGTGATTGTCACTCATATGATTGTTCTGCAGTGGCAGTATATTGTAAAAATTTAAAAGTTTAGTTGTACACCATAGTGTTTATATAGATTATAAGAAGTATCGTGTAGTATGAGTGTTTTTTTTACATTTTAAGCCAACAATCGTGAGTTCCCATAAACTTAATTATGTGGAGAACTTAACAAGGGTATAATACTTAGCACTTGTAAATCCACATTAATGTGCTGATTACCTGTCTTCTAAATTTCTGTGCATGGTCTCTCGCTCTGTCTCTCATGTTTTTTTTATATAAAGCAGTTAACTGCAGCTGCTGTAAGCAAAATATAGTAAGAAATAGTGGACAAAAAGCTTGAGCTTCTCCCATGACTCTGAACAGGTACATGCATTATGGAAAACATTGATATTTTGCTGTTTTTTGTTTGCCTGAAACTGTAATTACAGGTGATGAATCATGAAACATTGTCTGCACTGTGTAGCCAAGTTAGTGTGTAAAATTTTTTTCTTCTCAAGTGCCTTTTTCCAAGCAAGTGAATAGAGGATGATAGGATTTAGTTGTTTTTTGTATACTTGTCTTTGCTTCATATTCCCTCATGGACTTTATACCTATTACTGGTAAGTACGCTAAGGATGTGGTTATTTAATACTTTAATTTGTTCCATTCCCTTTGTCACATGGTTAGAGCTGAGGGATGAATTGAGTGTTTTGCCCATCTAGTATATAAATGAGCATGTAGTTCAAGCTTGGCCAGCAAATTTGTAAGTGTTAGTTGATGGTATGTTACTGTGTATGCCTTATATATCTGATATTACATTGTCCAGTAAAACAAAACTGTTTTATTGGTGGTTGTTGCTTTAACCTACACTGCAGTATGTAATATCCCACCATTATAGCATTTATTGACTGAACAGATATTCTAATATCATTGGAGTTGAAAATGTAAAACACTAACACCCTGTACTGCATTAATCATCTCCATCATCATCATCATCATCATCATCATCATCATCATCATTGTCATTGTCATGATGATGATGATGATGATGATGATGACCCTTATTCCCACTTAACATGGAGTGAGGTAGGATCAACCTAAAATTGAATTTTCCGGGTCTGTGGGTAATGTTGAAGTGGAGTTCTTCCAAGATTTCATGCCAATGGATAAAAAGAGTACTGAAAGTTTTTGATTTCCATAGCTATAGGAGGCAAATACAGTGTGATGATTAGGAAGCTGATCAGAATGTTGTAATCATAAAAGAGTGTGTGACCATCTTTTGGTAGATCTGTAGTAGCATTCAGATTTTATGAGAATGCAACTGGCGAAACAGTCATTTGGTTCCTTCTTGCTTTTGATTTGTTGAAGGAAAGCAGCATCAGACTGTGATAAAATGTGTCTGTGTAGACAGAATTTCCAAGAAATGCCGATAAGATCGAATGGGGCTGTTGCAAGGGAGGACAGCAGTAATTGAAATGCTGGCATTCGTGCTGTTATATGAAGTGAACATATTTCTGTGGCAAGTCGTGATGGAAGTGGCATTGGTGGCAAAATCCATTCTAAATCATTGATTGTAGGTCACAAAGCCAAGGAACGATTGAACCTCAGTGACAGAGGAGGAGTTGGTAAGGTGAAAATGGTGGTAACTTTTTTTTTTTTTTTTTTGAGTGGTTTGATTCCCTTGGTCAAGAGGAAGTTTTCCAAAAGAAATGCTACCCATCTGGTAAGTAGACAGTTGCCTGGTTTGAGAAGGAGGCCAGCAAGGCATCTCAAGATATCTCTAAAGTTACTGAACGTGTTGCTTCCATTTTGGTGCAAAGTTTATTACGTCGTCCAAGGCACTGAGCCAAGATTGCCATATTAACCTCTTGCAGACAAAATTTGAACTTTCATTGTAAGAAGCAGGCTTGCTGCCACTGGGTCATCAGATCAGAAAAAAGATATGCTCAGAATTACCTTTCTTCACAAGCAGAAGTTTAGGGGAATAACACTGCTTTGGTGGTAGATGGTGACTATCATCATCCACTCACTTGATGTACAGCTGCATACTTCTGTCACCTTTACTATTCCTTTTCTTTGTCTGCCTTCCTCTCTTCCTATTTCTCCCATCTTTCCAATCGCTTTTTATTACTCTTCTATCCTGTTCAGATGGCTTTACATTGAGTGACAAGCCTAATGGTTTCCTTTAAGTCAGGAAACCATTTACATTGCTGCATGGTAGCCATATAACCAACCCATATGTGTTCCCTATATGTCATCAGGTAGGTTGGCTGAGGGTTAGTTCCTCTCCCTGTAAAACAGGACCACCCATTATGGGATTATGGCATCTGACTATAGATTGATGGGTAGATTACACTACTCTCCTCTTGGTCGACTCATTCCAGTTGATACGGCATAGTCATCTTTCTTCTAAACAGCTCTTCCGGAGTATTTTTGCATGGGTTCTTGATTTTTTTTTTCTTCATAATTATGAGGGGTGGAATAACTAGCCATATTTTTCATGGGGGAAGAAACAAATAGTGATGTCTCAAGGAGAGGTCTTTGAGGAAATACTTTCTGTGAGGTTTTTTGGGAATGCCTTAAGGAAAGCTCTTCGAGGGAATGCCTTCTCAAGGAGAGGTCTTTGGGAATGCATTCTAATGGAGAGGGCTTTTGGGGAATGCCATTTCTGAGAGAGGTATTTGGAGGAATAACTTTTGGAGAGGTCACTAGGGGGAATATCTTTTCAAGGAGAAGTCTCTGGGGGAATTTCTTAAGGAGAGGTCTTTGTAGGAATGCCTTAAGGAGAGGTCTTTGGAGAAATGCTTTCTCAAGGAGAAGCTTTTGGGGGAAGCTTTCTCACGGAGAGGTCTTTGGGGATATGCATTCTCAAAGAGAGGCCTCTGGTCAGGGGGAATGCCTCCTCAAGGGGATTAGGAGGAATGCCATCTGAAGGAGATCTCTGGGGGAGTACTTTTGCAGTAAGAGCTGTTCCATTCTTATGCCATGCCTTGTGGCCTCTGACTAGCGCTAGCGCTGTTGTTATTCAGTTCAATTGTACTTATGTCATTTTGAAAAAAAAAAGTTTAGTATATATTACTGGTCATTCCAAGGAATATGATCATTGCTGCCATCAGCTGATGTACCCTGGATAAGCTATAGTAATTAACAATTTTTGCCATTCCCTTGCTGCATTCGATCACAAGCCATCTAGCAATGTTTTTACTGTGCTGATTTGAACTCGAACCATCGGCGTGGGAGGTAGCCTCATTATCACCAAACCATCCAACAACAAAAAGATATGTTCAACATTATCCTGCTCAGTGGCACCATCTCACGAGTGTTTTATGAACATAATTTATATGACCTCCTGGTTTTACACAATAGTACAATGTTAATTTGGAGGCATTACTTTTTATACACTGGGATTAGGGAAAGACTTATTTAGTGACGTTGTCAGGTGGCACTGGCCAGCACTGTGGCCCCTCTCAAAATCGAGGGAATACCTCTGGACCCTCCTGAAGTATTCAAATTGACCCACCTCATCATTATACTTGGCCACCCCTTGACCAAACCATCCCCCTGGGGAGGGGGAGGGGGGAAGAGTACCGTACTTCCCCAATATCCCAGCTTATTAAGAGGCGAATAAAAGGGGCCCAATTGTCTCCAGTCTTTCTCCTTAGCTGTCCTTTTCTGCTGTTCTACCCCCTGGGGTAGGGGGATCCCCTTGGTACAGGGGATGTAGAATACTACCCTCGTATTCCCTGCGTGTCGTAAGAGGCGACTAAAAGGGAAGGGGTGGTGGGACCTGAGAGTGCCACTGCCCTCTAGACTGGGTCTCCCACATACACTGACCCTGCAAACAACAGCTGAGCCAATGCTGGCTCTATCATCATCAGTTCTATCAACGCCGACTCTGTCAGAGCTATCAACGTCGACTCTTCCAGTGGTGTCTATCATCATGATAACATCAGCTTTGCCAACGCTGACCATCAGTATCAGTTCAGTGTCGACTGCCAATGCCGACTTTATCAACGCCTGTTTTAGCAACGTCTACCCTATCAACGCCAATTCTATCAACGCCAATTCTAGCAACGTCTACCCTATCAACTCCGACTCTATCAACGCCAATTATATCAATGCCAATTATATCAATGCCAATCATGTCAATACTGATCCTATCAACGCCGACTTATCAACGCTGACTCTATCAACCCCGACTCTGTCAGTACCAACTCAGTTTTTAATTTTATCTTCCGTTTTCCCATATTTTCCTCCTTTTAAATATTTTCACTTCGTGATGCGACTTGTACCATATGGTCTTTGTTACCTGGTGCTGCCTTTTCATTTCACTTATCCCTTCTTCTGCTCTTCTCTCTTACCTCTCTTCATATTTCCGTGCATCTAGCCCTTGTTTTCCTTCTACTAAAGTGCCAAATAGCCATATTATGGCTTGGTGCCAATTTGACATTATTCCATCCTACCTTGTCGGAACCATTTTAAAAAATTCTGCCTACGTCCTGTTGTTTGTATAAGGAATCAAATACCTGTCTTTTCATTAATCTCTCTCTGCGATATGTTAGAATACAATTTATGCACGTGTTGTAGAATAATGTAACGCCTTGTCCGTGAAAATTGTTTTTTCTACTTCAAATCTGGTGTAACTCTTTAAAATCAGAACACTTGTATTTTTACACCTTGTGGTAATGATGGCTGTGGTAGTGGATGGGATGATAATGGTGGTCATGATTGGTACAAGTCATACTGTTGATAATATGGAGCACCTTTACTGTCACTGATGATGATTAGTGTTCGATATGTGGGGGAGAGGGTTCGGGGGAGTCTGACCCCTTGAAATACAATGAATACCACGGGAATTGACCATGCAGTAGTACCTTAGAACATTGCTCACTCACTGCATATGGCTATATATTGGCCTGATTCCAAAAATAATTACTGGAGGGACCTCGAAGTACCCAGATGTGAAAGGCTTGCCTCCCCCCTCCCCCAATAGTCTAAACATAGAAGGCCGCCACTGTTGAAGGCGGGACCCCCATACGAAGCTCTGCTTCGAACACTGGTGATAATAATGGAGCGATGTTAAAAGGCAAAGTATGAAATTTATTCGGTTTAATTGGCAACGTCGGATACATCTGTTAGCAGGTTACGCACTCCCCCCCCCCATAGATCTGTGGGGTCTGTGTAGAGACATGTCGGGAGCATGCGCAACAATATTCTTGGCTGTAAGGCGACCAAACTGAAATTGGGTTAAGCCAAAATTTCAGATATTCACATACGCATTCTCGCCCCCCGAACCTCCCTTGTTCATTTCAAACCGATGTATCGTTTGTGAAAGTTGTTTAAGTAATTTATGTTTCTAGACATCATGTGTTAATTTAGAGACAAAGATGACTATGTATCAAATATATTCCTGGAAAAAGTATTGTACCCACCGCAAACGATTGTCCACAGCGCACAGAACACTGCAGTGTTGTTTTTTCGTGTACACAAAGACCACGGGAGACAATGGACTTAAACTGTGTGGCTACACTTGCAATATATTATAAAGGAAGATGGCTGGAAAATGATTAAGAGAGACCCAGTACGCTAATATGACGTTTATGCTTGTCATATATCACAAATTCTTGCAGTTATTGTGACGAATCGGTGGGCCACTAGGAGCGTCGCAGAAAGCAAGTTTTGGGAAGAAATATCTTGTCGTCTGGTGCAATGTATTTGGATGCTTGAAGGCTTGAAACTTGAGACGAGGTAGTTAAGTTAATTGCTGTACTGTACCTGTGAAAGCAAGGAGTTCGAGACGCCAGTTCCTTCGTGCGGGAAAGCTGCAAGGAATTCTAGTGACAATAGGTAAGTTATCCACCACCCAGTTTTTATGGATACCGGCATGTCAGTGAGTCAAAAAATACTTCGTAGATTTTGTCATTAGTGTCCACGCGAACAGCACTGAATATCAAAGGTATGGATGGACTTGAAATCAGGGTGCTCTGAGGCCGAGGCGTAGGAATTACATTTAGGGAGATACATTGGTGTCTGTTTTGCCCCAGTTCATCACACCCCATCACTCTCAGAAAAAAAAAAAAATAATTGCACCACTTCATTGGTTTCGAGCAGCGCTTTCTACCATCGCATTTGGGTAAGAGTAATTTAGGTCAAAATCAAGAATTTCTATTCCTGTACGGTATTGTATTTTCCTACAAGGTGATTATTAGAGTACAGTAGTTGCTATTATAACCCGACAGTTGAAGCACAGATATGGTAGGAAGTGACAGCTAGTATGCAGAATTCAGAAGCTAATGATTATAAAACATCAGTTCTGTATGCGCAGCAAAGGCAAACGGGACATAGCCTAACCGTAAAATGTCATTCTTCGCACAAACCTTCGTATCAACCGTATATATACCTTCTTCCTGTAACTTGGCGAGAAATGTCTCCACCATGTAACAATAGATTAGCTAACTGCCATCACAAATTATGCTGGTTATATAAAAATGGCTTTGGAAAGAATTTAGAGCGATAATGGAATCATGAGTATGTGATCAAAGCAGCGAAAACAACAAAAATCTGGCCAGAGTTAAGGTAAAAGGAATGTAGTTATATCTGCAGAATTTGGATGCCAAATGAATTAGAGTTACACTCTGACAAACCTTACTTTTACCATAAACTTCATCGTCTGTAAATGATTTTTTTTTTAAATCTAATATAGTTGGATTTGGGTAGGTGTTAACTAAATTCGACACACTGTAACAGTTACCTGGGTTTGACAGAGGAGGTAGCATAGAGTATGTGACTCAACTTCGGTTGGTTAAGGGTGGTTTGAGCTATTTCACCACAGTTGCCCCAAATAAGTTGTCTTTGTCATCATCATCATCATAATCATAATATTAGTTTAGGAGGTCAGGGCTAGGCTACTTAGTCCCATTCCCGGCATTTTAGGCGAGGGCGACCAGACTTACTTGTCCTTGGGCGGCTTTATGTGAGCAATTTACCCCAATCAATCCTCGGATGCAAACTTTTATAGGCTGTTCGGTTGAAGCGCCTACTAAACCACTAGGCGTTATTCGGTTATATGGTTACCATCCAACGTAGTAAATGGTTACATGAAACCATTAGGCTTGCTACATGTAGTCACCTGAGTGAGTGAATATTGGGCACCCCCACTTTGGGGGGGGGGAAACGTGAATTTAGAATTTTACTTTTAATTATAATTCAAAAATATTCGTCGATATTTACCAAAGAATGACATCACTATAAAAGAATTCGTTTTCTCTTTCGAATTATTAATACAAAATGTGAAAAATTATAATTCTTCAAAGAAATTAAATTATTGGGAAATCAGTATTAGTTTGCATCCTGGACTTTCTCCTTTGGATAACCTAAATGATTGACATATGCAATGAATTCCAACTTCAGACACCGCTCCTTCATCATGGAGTCGACTCAATTTCCCATTTCCAACTTCTTGCATCGTTCTTTACTACCTTGCTAACATTTTCCTCGTTTTGTGTCCAGGAATGGATTGGAGCACCAAATTTAGCCTGAACGTTCAGCTGTGCCGGCGCTAAATGTGGTGAACTGAACGCCGAAGGTACGAGGTTCAAGGCGGCCAGGAGCCTGTTTCCCTGGGGAAATTTGGAAACTCGTATATCTGGGACAACATTAACTGTCATGTAAAAGGAAACGAGAAGAAAAGTAAGTAGCTAAAACATCCTGTTTTCCTATCACATTTCTTATCAGTGATATTTGAAATTGCCAAGCAGAACACACACACACACACACACACACACACACACACACACACACACACACA
>JAGKTI010000278.1:37213-50347 GCA_018397915.1 Birgus latro
CAAAGAATTTTTGATAGAATTAGGAGATAAGTAAACAGCACAGATATATTTAGTCAGAGAATGACAGGAAAGCCGAAGCCAGAGAGTAGAGAATTCAGAAGAATCAAGTTCAGGAACACGAGAGCAAGATAGATCGTTGCGTACATATACGCAACAGCCACCTTTGGCTTTGAAACGAGAATAGAGAAAGTAGGAGGATACTGTAAAACAACAATCATTATTAACATATCCCATTCAGAATGATTGTTCTTTGTCACCTTGCTACTACACTATTTAATTCAAGTACAAAAGCCCTCAGGTCTGAATGGGTTACAATTCCCTCAGTGTTCCCCATCAAGACCTGTTTATATCATACAATGACTAAAGTTAGACATTAACCTTTCTGATGACTGAAGTTAGACATTAACTTTTACCTACAAGAAATCTGTTAGTTCTGAATGATGTGATTTAGACAGGGTTCCCACTCTCTGGTCAGCAAAAATTTCCGACTAATTAAATTTTCAAGGTTAATTTTACACTTTTTTTTAATGTGGCCTCCAATTACTCGAGTAAATTTTTACATCTATAGTGGTTTACATATTAATGTACTTCTTTAATTTCACACATTACCCTAGAGTAAAACCTCTCCTTCCAGCCACACCAACAAATCTTGTATCAGAGCCAAAACTGTAGAGATACTGATGAATAAAAATAAATATATCCTCTACAACAAAGAATACTTGTTTCTAAAATGATACAAGGCTTTCTCCATTATTATTATTATTTTAAGGACTTCATACTATGTAAATCTTTAAAAAAAAGCACAACATGTAAGTTATGATGCCAACCTACATTGAGATACTGGAAGGCATTTAGAATGGCTTCCATAATCTCAAATTATACCAGCTCTGGAGGCATGGGGTGCCAAATCCTTTCAGCCTAACATCCTCTTTGTTCTGTCCTTTTTGAAATTTTTGATGGGTAACATGATTAAAAGATTCAAAATTTCTCTATCTATCTATTGCCAGACGCCTCAATCAAAATTGATTAGTAAAAATCACCGATTTGTTCATTACTGAGGATTGAAGCTGCCATAGCTATTCAGTTTACAATTAATCTTAACTTGTATACATGGAACAAAATAATAAAAAGTGCACCTTAGCATAAACCTCAATTTTCACCAAAAATTTCCCTGACTTCCATGATATTTTTAGAAATTTCAAATTTCCCTGATTGGAATTTTTTTTTCCAGTTTTCCAGAGGCAGTGGGAACCCTGTTTAGAGATGCATACCTATATATGTATATCTCATTATTGTATTTACAAAATACACATTATTCTGAAAAAGTATATTAGCTTGCAAGAAACAGGTCCAACAGACTTTTCAGTGATCACTTTATTAGTAAATGGTGTCATATAATAAGAGCCAGTCAACTAACAGCACAGAAAATGCTTTTTTTTTTTTTTTTTTTTTTTCCAATAATGCCAAATGGAAAATATAAATCATAATTTCGGTATTATTGTCTGCTATTCCATTACTGAAGCATTACACTGCGAGTGCTTCAAGTACAAATGTTAGGTCATGTCATCACTGAAGAATCTTCTGCACTAACACGTTAGTAAAGCAATTGAACTGATAAAACAGGGTTTCAAATATCATTGACAATTACGTTTCCAAATGCATTACAGTACACCATTATACAGAAATCAAATCTCGCTTTCTACAGTACCAAATTTTTTATTCCCAACCAAATTCAGCCACACTCCTTCCCACTCTTTTCACATTAACTTGGCCTGAAATTGCCATTAATCCATCCTGAATGCAGTTTTGATAATTTATTAATGCTAAAGTAGCATTGTGCCTGAAATTGCCATTAATCCATCCTGAATGCAGGTTTGATAATTTATTAATGCTAAAGTAGAATTGTGCGTGCCTGTCATCTATAATAAAGAATAATTAAAACACAAAACAAGACTTCAAATATCATTTATGGCAGTTCCATTTCCTACGCATTTTGCCATTTTAAAATCAAATTTCACTTTCTTCAGCACTAAATTTTCCATTCTCAACCCAATTTGGCCACAATCCTTCCCACTCTTTTCACATAACTTGGCCTGAAATTGCCATTACTTCATCCTGAATACAGTTCTAGTACTTTATTAATGCTACATTAGAATATTGTGCTAGTCATGAAGGAGTGCAGTTGAAAGGACATAGAGCCACAGTATTGTCTAAATCTACCAGAGCTCGGGGGGAGGGGTTCAAATCGCTTATCCCACCCATTTCAAACTAGTCCCTCCTCTCAGGTACAAATACTCATGTCCATAAATGCATATTAAGGTGTTTTCCATAAATACCAACTTTCTGTTAAAGTGGCTGTTTCTAGTGAATTTTACTAAATATCTTCCCAGCTTCGCATTCATAAGGCATTCTTTGCATGCAGCAGACATGTTTTCTGTATGGATGCTTGTATTTTGAAGCAGTTTCAGCAGCCAGATATGCTTCTTGTAAAGAGCACCTGTGAACAAGCAAGACTTGGTAAGCAACAGTAATCTATATATCTACCTATCTGCAAACACCTTAGTCGCATGAGGGGCACACACAAAATCACCTCCATCTCACTGACTTCTGCCATCTGACTACCATCTCTCCATCTCACCCCCCACTCGCTCTTATACCTTTACATCTCATCCTCAGTTTCCCCCTCCCCCTCACTAAGACTTTCCTTGTCAGTCTCTCATTCACCATCCTTTCCACATGGCAAACCCATCTCAGTTTCCATTCGATGTTTTCTAGCACGTCCATGATAACACCATAGTGCTCCTACACTTGTACACAATGTACATTTGACCCTCTGAATTCAGGTGACATCCTTTATAGCGTAATAATGCTGCTACCGGCCTATCCTATGCCCCGTCAGGTACTTTTTAAAATAGAATAATAATCCTATGCCCTGTCAGGTACTTCTTAAAATAGAATAATCAGATACAGCCTTATATAAAGTTCTTCAATACAAGAGACCTTTCTTAACCCATGCCAGGCTACAGACCTCAAGAGGCACAGTGAAGGCATGCTTGGTACAATTTACACTCGGTTATAAAAGAATGACTCGGGAAGATTAACCACCTTACAGAGATTCAGCCCAGCGGGGGTTCAGCTGCGTGCAAGGGCTGGGGGGGCTAGGTTTATGATGGAAGCGTTGAGAGGTAGGATGGGACTGGAATGTATTGGTGTTGTGATGAGGAGAGGTAGGCTGAGGTGGTTTGGACATGTGGAGAGGATGGGGGATGATAATTGGGTGCAGAGGTTGAGAAGTGTTAATATTGGGGAAGGGGTTGGGAGGGGCAGACCGAGAAAGACATGGAACAAGGTCATTAAGTGTGACCTCAGGGTTAAGTGATTGAACAGGGAGGCTGCCAAAGATTGGGCAGCATGGAGAGCCACCATTAGGTGACCAAGGCTGACGCATGCAAGCATGTTGGAGCCTTCAAAAATGAAACGAAACGAAATGATCTAGATTCATGAGTCGGTCAGTTAAATCAGTGTTATAATTCCCTACTGAGCACTGAGTTACTCCAACATTTGTCAGGTATAAAGTTGTACTTAGGATAATATTACAAAAAGTCTTAGGCAACAGGTGAGACACTATCAATACAGAGTTTTTTGACATTATACATTAGTAACAAGTACTGATGGATAAGTCACATGTGAAATGTCAAATTCTGCTTTATACCAAATTTATTGGTATCATAATTATAAATCACCCCATACTTTACTGCTCTATTTTTAAAAATGTAGGCGTTACTCTAAAGGCAAGGATAACCAGCCAGAAGCACCTGAGCAACATTAAACAGGCAATTAATTCCAAGCTAAGCTGCTCATTCCAGATATTTAATGCATGGATGACCAAGCCACAAGCACCTGAGCAACATTTGTGAAAAATTAATTCTAACAAACTCTGACTTGGACTTTGTGAGTCTCATTCAGTTGCAGCACCTTTCATAAAGTCCACTAGATGTCAGTTATGTGGTTATTGGACGGAAACAAACATTACACACCTGGGAGAACTGATAATGTTCCTCTTGTATGGCTGAAGGAAACCATCAAATGGTCACAGTATCCTCCTACCCACCAGCCTCATCTTCATGTTTCCTCTGGTTAGAGAGTTTCTGCGCAGCAAATTCCTTTCACCCAATCCTGCGAAATTATGATTATTTGGGATTAAAGCATTTACCATATGTAAACTAAATTATCTTTCATCTCATGCTTTACTCCTGCAAGGAATCCTCCCAACAAGATAACCAAGACAAATGCATATACAGTACCTCTGCCCAGTTTTCACTCCCTTACATTTGTCACACAGCATCCTGTTCAACAGTAAAATATCCTGCCTTTTAAGCTACCAACTGTTTTCCACTGTTGCTCACTATTTAAGGGTAAATTCTTTTAATTTCACAAATCCAGATGACCTTGGGGTTAAAAAAATAAAAATAAAAAAAATAACATTCAGGTGCACCTTGTTCATCTGGTTGCTGTGGCTGCCATGCTGCCCTCTGCTCACACACACATCCTCTCAGTCTGCAGCCCCCTGGGTTCACATCCAGATAACCCTGGAACAAAATAGAACAGCAGCAACACATCCACTACACACATGAGAAATAGGAAACACTGCTACATGTTAATGAATTGATCTGTGGTGATGGCCCAGTGTGTGTATACCTGACCTGACCAATCTTTCCTCACTCTTTTCCTGTCAAATACTGCTCCAGTATCAACCACTACTTTCATCATCTCTCTGTCAACCAATAGACCTGTCTTCTCACTCTCAACTAATATGGTCACTTGCGACCAATACATCTCAATTTAATTTCCAATCCTCTAAATTCATCATTGCTCTGACTTAATCCAACCAACCTTTGCTCATTTCAGTCCCTCAACCATTCGTTGCATAGTTCTTTTCCAACCATAACTTTGGCACTCTTAACCACTCCTTTCTTCAATCTCACAACCAAACTGTTCTCCCCCCCCCTCCCCATAATCAATTCTTTCTGCATCCTCTCATCCTCCAAAAACAATGCTTGCCATCTCTCTCTCCATCCAGATCCATCCTTTGCCATTTTTCTAACAATATCTTCCAGTCTCTCCTGAACAAACCTCCCCTTTCTTCAGCAATCTTACTCAGTTCTCTCTGCCATTCATACCATTTCATATCTCTCCTGCAAATTTTTGTCTTTCATTACTAACCTACCAAGTGGACTCTACTTAAGGGTAAATCCAGAACAGGTGTAGGGTATGGTGGGACCCCAGCTTCAGGATAAACCCAAAGAAGGGAATAACAACTTGGAGATCAAGCTCAGGGTAGATGACAGCAGGAAAGAGGAGTGAGCAACCCAGGGGGTTTCCACCTCGCAGGCTCCACAGAGTCAGAGCTGAACCTTTTCCATTTATCCCTCTTGGTTACATGGTACTCAGAACCACCCCTTACACTCAAGCGGACAATCGAGAACCCACTCCAACCTGCTGATCCCCAACCTTAGAACTTTCACCCCACAGTAACACCACCTGAACCCAATCCACCCCCTTCTGCCTTGGTTTTGCACCCTGATGAGGGGCACTCCTCAGCCATCTTTCAGCACTGTTTATATTCTAATCAGTCTACTTTTACAACATTCATTAATCTTTTCTAATTAATCATTCTCCAGTCTGTCTCCTAATCAATCAATCTAGTCTTCCTGAAATAATATCGTCTACACTCTCCTGCCCAATTCCTTTCCTATCCTCAATCAGGCCAAACACTATCTACCACTCCTTGCATGCAAATTACTAATTACTGTACCTCAAATTAATCATCCTTCAGTCTGTCTCCTAACCAGTCAATATGGTCTTCTTCAAATAACAATACCTACACACTATCCAATTCCTTTTCTATCCTCATTCAAGACACCTACCTGCCAGTCAAATTACTTATCTCAATTTTTTTGTCAACTAATTCATATGGAATTCTCTCCTTTATCTAAGCAACCCATCATTCCCATCACTTTTTCCCAAACATAACACATTATCCTCTCTTCAACTGAATTCTTGAGTCTAACTATCTATCCTTCCCTTAACTTTCTCCCAATCATTTCATTTGTCATAATCCTCTTTACCTAACCAATCCATCCTTCCTCTCACTTTTTCCTAACAATGGAGTCATTATCCTCTTCAATCTATACTTCTTAGACAATCATTCTTGAGCCATTATCCCCTCTTCCACCTAACCAATGCATCCTTCCTTTCACTTTTTCCCAATCATTTGTCATAATCCTCTTGGCTACCTAACCAATCCATCCTTCCTCTCACTTTCTCCCAAGCAATAAATGCTGTTGTCATCCTCTCTCATAATTAATGTCTTGTCCTAGCCCTCAACCAATCCATGAAAATTCTTCTCGCCTCCAACCACTGCCTGCTCAATCTTCTAATCCGTACAATTCACTCTCAATCCTTCCCCCAAGTTTCTCTCCACACGTCGTCCCCAATTCATCTTTTATGTCTCAGTTGTTAATTTTTATTAATGATATTTGAAATAGAGGAAATGTTATGTTTGTATCCCCCCCCCACCCAACCTTTTTGTTAAGCAAGAAAGGAACCAAAGGCCAAAGCCTGCAAGACGGACACTGCATTTAACCCGTCACATCCTGACTGATTTCCAACCTACGATACCCCAAAATCCCAATCTCTCAAGCCTTCGCTTTTGGTGAGAAACATCAAAAATTCTAAGCGCTGAATGACCTCTCAGGTCCCAGTGCTTGGCCTTCGGCCTAAATTTCATATTCCATTCCATTCCATTCCATCAAAAATTCATAGAGAAATCACAATCCTGTGCTTAAAAATGTTGATACAGGTGTCATGCAACCTTACATTTTCCTTCTTTTTCAGGGTACCTGGCTAAAGGAAACTAACTATGGAAAGGTTAACTAATTCAAGCCACTCTGTTATGTATTTATTTATGTATTTGGTGCGAATTTATGTGTAGTAACAGACTATATTGGTTTTTACACATTTATATAGGCAATAGAAGCATGGTTCAGTCACCAAACACATCCACATATGGCACCTCCCTTTATGACATTACCACCTCATCACTTCTGTTTGTTTCTTGCTCTAGCTTCTTTATTGCTTTGTCCTCCACCTCAGGAATCACTTTCACCGTGAATTTCGTCATTGGAGAGACCATGGGGGCAACATACCTTTACTTGCCAGCTTACAGCTAACAGGTGAATTGCCCAGTGTGGGAGGGTGGGGTGTTAGGTGGGGCCAGGCAGTATCCCCGCTTGACAGCAGGTAGAGGAAGGTTTCCCACATATGCCTACCAAAAATCACCCATGAAACGTGAAAATTGTGCAAATTATGACCCTTGCAATTGCGCACCGTACCCGCACATCGATGGGTGTAGCTGTGACAAAACATCGCGACGTACCCATACGTCGATGGGATTCCTCGGGTTAAAGACTGGTGATCAGATGCAGTATGAAATTCAGAGAGAAAGACAGTTCAGACTGACCTGCTACATGTTGCATTCATGAAGGATTGGGGGCAACAGTTAACTCTTGCATTGGAGAACTGGACAGAAAAGGGATGAGAGTTTGCTGCTAGACGGGTATTACGTGCCTACAGTAGTAGTGGAGGGATGCAAGCAGACAGTCCACTGGAGAAGCAACGAGCACTTAAGCAGCAAAAGGCGTTGCAACAGAGAGGTGAAGAAAAGTTGAAGGGAGCCAATAAGAGGAGGAGAGTTAGAGACAAAAAGCCTTGAACTCCACCTAGTTGAGAAAAGCTGTATGTGGGAAGCCTCCCCACACATGAGTGTTGTTGCTACTCTATACAGGGGCAAAGGGCTAGTGTTGTTGCTACTTTATACAGGGGCAAAGGGCTAGTGCCCTTCCCCATAAAACAACTCAGACAAATGACCTCCCCTTATGGAATTATGGTTTCTGACTATAGGTAGATAAAGTCTACAACTGTGCAGGTGTAATGAAGAAACAGGGTTGGCCTAGAATTTACAAGAGACATAATGTGATCTTTCCAAGATAAATCCCAAGAGAATAAAACTGCAAGTATCTTCAATGATGATGCAGGATCAAGGTGATATTAGAGGAAATGTTTATGTATGCCTGTTGTTCTCATAAGTGAAAATATTTATATATGACTTACCAGACTGGTTGATGGATGGATGGACTTATTATGATTAATTAGAGAGGTGAAAAGATTAGTAAGAGAGTAAGAAGAGAGTGGATGAGGAATTTGGAAGGAAATTGAGTGTAAAGTGGAGGGAATGTAAGAAAATGTTCTGGAAAGAGGTAAAGAGAGTTAACAGGGTGCCAACGAAGTTAGTTGGGATGTGAAAGATGAAAATGGTAGAATACTAGTGAAGAAGGGAGAAAAAGTGAACAGATGGAGAGAACACTTTAATGATCTGTTGAACATAGAGAATGAAAGTAATGCAAGTATAAGTGGCTGGGGAATGGCTGGGAGAAGGAGGGTTGTGAGAAGAGGAAGAAATCAGTAGGATGGAAGTGGTACAAGCAATGAAGAAAGTTAAAATGGGGAAAGCCCCAGGAACTGGAGTGTGTGGTGAAATGCTGAAGCATGGGGGAGAGATAGTAATAGAATGGATGCGGAAGGTGTGCAGACTGGCCTGGGAGGAAGGTAGAGTCCCAGAGTATTGGAAGTCAAGTATGATTATTCCCCTGTACAAAGGAAAAGGGGAAAAAGAAGTGTGTGGTAATCAGAGGGGCATTTGCCTTAGTGTAATAGGAAAAGTATATGGTAGGATACTAATTGACAGAGTTAGGGAAATAACAGAGGATTTAGTTGGAGAAGAACAGGGAGGTTTTAGGAAGGGAAGAGATTGTGTATATTAGACATTCATTCTTAGATCTTTAGTGGAAAAGTTTCTAGAGAAGGGAAAGAAGTATGCAGCCTTCATGAACTTGGAGAAAGCATATGACAGGGTGGATAGACAAGGATTGTGGAAAGTATTAAGAATATATGGAGTAGATGGGAAGTTGTTGAAGGCAGTGATGTACGAAGGTGCTAAGGCCACAGTGCGTGTGGATGGCAAACTGAGTGAATTTTTCCATTTGAAGGTTGGATTGAAACAAGGATGTGGCATGTCTCCGTGGTTGTTCAATCTGTATATGGATGGGGTCATAAAAGAGATACAAGGTAGGGCAGTGGATGTTGGAGCGACCCTAGTGAGAGAGGGCAGTGTTTCAAAACTCCCTGTACTGTTGTTTGCAGATGATACTGTGTTGAGTGAAGATGAAGGGGAGCTGCAAGGCTTGGTAGATGAGTTTGAGAGAGTATGTAAGTGGAATCTAAAGGTGAATGTAGGGAAGAGTAAAGTGATGGTCTTCAAGAGAAGTGAAGTCAGTGAATGTACAGTGAGACTGGATGGGGAGGATATGGAGAATGTGAGTGCATTTAAGTACTTCGGTAGTGTGATGAGAAAGGATGGAAGTTTGGAGGGTGAAGTGCTTGAAAGGGTGCAGTAGGGAAGGAATGTTGCTGGTTCCTTGAAAGCAGTGATAAGAAACGGGGAAATGAGCATGGAAGTGAAAAAGTTGCTACATGACAGTATTGTGATACCCAACTCAACATATGGAAGTGAAGCTTGGACCCTGTTGGAGGGACAGAAGTCAAGAGTGAGAGCAGTGGAAATGAGGTATTTGAGAGGAGCATGTGGAGTCATCACATGGAGAGACAGACTAACAAATGAGGAAGTGAAGGAGCGTTGTGGTGCGGATGTGGATGTGATAGGAAGTGTTAGGAGAAACACATTAAGGTGGTTTGGGCATTTGGAGAGGATGGAGAGTGAGAGACTGATGAGGAGAGTGTATGTGAGTGAGGTGGAGGCTGAGGATGAGATGGAGGGATGGAGTGGGGAGGTATATGAGAGAGGGGGATGCAAGCTTGGAGCAGGGCAGGGAAATAGCGGGGGACAGAGCGACATGGAGGCGATTCGTTTGTGGTCACCCCGAACGGGATTGAGGCATCTGGCAATAGATAGATAGATTGATTTAGGCTACAACAGAAATTTTTTTAAACTATCAATACCACAAACTCAACTGCATTTTCCAATCAAAGGAAGTGATATTTTCCGATGTCCCTTGGTGGCATGCTCAATTATTATGGCATTCCATTATACTGTGCAACTGGCACACTCCATAAGTGGATTCACTTTACTACCACAAACTCAACTGCATTGTCCCTCCAGTTCCCAATCGAAGAAAGTGGAATTTTCAGATCTGCCGCTTATAGTGGCATGCTCAAAATTATTGTGGCATTCCACATACTGTGCAATTAGCACTCTCCGCAAGTGGATTCGACAGTTAGTCTGTATCCAGTTACAACTGTATTGATATTAAGAAATGTAACCTACCACTGTAACAGAAGATGATTGCAAAGACACTTTCCTAAGCTTCACGTCTTTTCCACCAATTTTGGCATCTCAGGATTGCAGATATGTGACATCATGCAACTGTGGAGTCCACATTTTGTTCAGGAACATCGACCAGTGTCGAATGCGACTCAAGGTCCCTGTATTTTCATTTACGCTTATGACCATTATTCACTCTTTAACAAAACATAAACCTCCATAGAGGATCACCTTACTTGCACTTATTTCTACACAATAAAACACTGGCATTTTCATTTTTCACACATGTACTTATTTTCTAGCTAGGGAAGGCCGAATCTGGACGTCCACGGGTCCCCGAGTGACACCTGTCTTAGATGTAACTCCCACTTTAAATTTTTGTCTTGCCTTATTCAACATAACACACTTCAACTTATTTCTTTGCCTCATTCAGCATAACACTTTCAATTTAGTATTTGTTTTCTTGCCTCACTTAATGTAATACTTTCACTATAATGTTTGTTTCTAGCTTTAACATAGCCATTTCCATACGGAAGCATCATACTCAAACTATTTCTGCACTGGTAGATCCTTTCTTGTAATATATATTTACACTTGTCAATGACTGTTCTCTATTTATACTTAACACTTACACATTTTCTGTATTCTTAGTAGATTTAGGATCTGCATATTGGTGCACAATATTTACACATAGTGAATCACTTATGGCACCTTTATTAACACACTATTTATACTCAGACACTTGTTTTCCTTATTTTATTTACATTTTAGTGTCTGAACAGAGCAGCACCAAACACATACACTTACGGTACCCATAATGGTTCCTTTATTGCACTTAAACTGATCCACTTTTTCTATATTTATTCTAACAATAACACTTCCTTTTTTCATTTCTAGTCAGTCTTGCTTCTCACATTTCCACATCAGCTTTAGTCATGTTTGGCCAACTGCACCACCTGGGTACAGTGTCTTTTCACTTGCATTATAAATCTGTTCACAAGCTTTGCATCCAGTTGGCCACTTCCTCTTAATTTTAAAATCCTGTATCAACACTCTCAGTCCAACTTTGCCCCAGTCCAATTTGTTCTAATCACTCCATGCAGTTCCTTTTTCACCATAACTTCCAGTCTCACTGACCTGTTTGGATCACTCTCAACCATAGTTGTATGTACTTCACTCAGAGCGAATTTTTCTCATCTTCTACCCACTAATTCTTCCAGCATTTGAGAGGAGCATGTGGAGTCACATGGAGAGACAGACTAACAAATGAGAATGTGAAGGAGCGTTGTGGTGTGGTTGTGGACGTGGAAGCGTTAGGAGAAACACGTTAAGGTGGTTTGGGCATGTGGAAAGGATGGAGAGTGTATGTGAGTGAGGTGGAGGGGGCGAGAGGGGGGGGGAGGCCGAGGATGAGAGGGAGGGATGGAGTGGAGAGGTACATGAGAGAGGGGTGTGTGAGTTGGAAGCGGGGTAGTGAAATGGCGGGGGACAGAGCGACCTGAAGGCAATTTGTTTGTGGCCACCCCGTGCGGGATTGAGGCATCTGGCAATAGATAGATAGATTTTCTCCTCAAAAATGAATTTCAATCACTGACTTCAGACTTATATTCTGCCAGTCTTCTCACATGACCCCACCTTCTAGCCTTCCTCCCCCAATCGAGCATCTTTACTATCCATCCCCTGCCCTTCATTTTTCATGACTATATCATCCAGTTCTCTGGCTCAGTTATTCTCTCAGCCAACCAACCATTCCTTTCTCAATCAATCATCTCTGCTTTCCGTACTCTCCTCTATTAAGACAAATTAAACTTATTTCTCTCCACTAAACAGTTAACACTGAACTTGCTGAGGGAACTCTACTTCAGGGTAAACCTGAAGCACAAGGTCTACTTCGGGATAAAACCGAAGTAGTGGGGAACGCAACTAGGACCCTACTTGGGGATACACCCAAAGAAGGGGGGTAGAACAAATGGGAGATCAATTCTGGGTGGATCACAGTAGGAAAGTGGAGTGAGCAACCCAAGGGGTTTCCACCTCGCAGGTTCCACGGGGGTCAGAGTCAAACCTTTCCCATTTATCCCAAACGGTTACACAGTACTCAGAACGACCCCTTCCACACAAGCGGACAATCGAGAACCCAGTCCAACCTGCTGATCCCCAACCCGAGAACGTTCACCCCACAGCAGCACCACCCAAACCCAACCCACCCCCATCTACCTGGTTTTGCACCAGAATGAGGGGTGCTCCTCAGATCTTTCAGCTCTCTATTTATACTCTGTACAATCTCTCTTCCAACCTTTCATTCATCTCTCTCTAATTAATCCTTCCCTATTATTTTCTGACCAATTATTCCAGTCTCTATTCTAATACCAGTTTCAATCATTCTAGTCTTTCTCTGTCTCTCCTGACACATCAATGGGGTGCTTTCAAAGCTAGTATTCTGCTAAATGGCTCTTCTATGTGGACAAACACATTCCCCGCTCTGTTTAAAAAGCATAGTTTTCTTTGTTAAATATCTACACCGTCGTGTGAAACTGAATCATATTAATGTCATATACCGTAATATAAATAATACAAATAGAACAAGTATGTATAACGTAGAGTGAATTGTTTATATTTTTTGTAAACGGAAATCAAAATATCATTGATGGCAAGTGATGGCAACCAACCCTTTCAGTGGTCCTATATTATTTAATTTCTGCTACATTTAGTGCAAGTTTGGTTCTTAATACATA
>JAGKTI010000278.1:50723-88730 GCA_018397915.1 Birgus latro
TATGTATTAAGAACCAAACTTGCACTAAATGTAGCAGAAATTAAATAATATAGGACCACCGGAAGGGCAGGTTGCCATCACGTGCCATCAATGATATTTTAATTTCCATTTACGATAAGTATACACAACTCACTCCACGTTATATATATGTGTTCAATTTGTATTATTTATACTATAGTGTGACATTACTATGATTCACAGTTTCACACAACAGTGTAGATATTTAACAAAGAAAAACATATTTTAAACAGGGCGGGGAATGTGTTTGTCCAAATCGAAGAGCCATTTAGTGGAATACTAGGCTTTTCAGAAGCACCCAATTTCAGTCACTCTGATCTCTCTCTCGACATATCAGTATCAATCATTCCAGTCTCAGGACAAATTTTAATAGCAGCATCTCTATCATTTCCATAACTTCATTCTCTCCATTACCTGACATCAATTTCAATCATTCAAGTCTCTCTCCCAACATGTTAAATGTCAGTCATTTTAGTATCAATCCTTCCAGTGTCTGCACAAATTTTAATAGCAGCATCTCTTTATTATTTCAATAACTTCATTCTCTCCTTCACCTGACATCAATATCAATTATTCCAGTCTCTCTCCCAACATATTAAATTTCAGTTATTCCAGTCTCTCTCCCAACATATTAAATGTCAATCATTTTAGTGTCTCTCCTGACATAAATATCAATAATTCTACTCCCTCCTTCTCCAAGTACAACAACTTACCTAATGCCCTATACTTGACAAGCCCTCATGAGTCCTCACTCCATACAAACTTCTCAACAGTCCATTCCATTCCAACCACTGTGCCAAAACTTCTGGTCATTCTTCCTGCCATTATTCTCAGTCCTAACCACATCTTTTGTCCCATATCCTCACCAATCTACAAACATTTATATCGCTCAACAAATTCTTGCTCAGTCTAAGTGCTGTCTTCCTGTACAATCCTTGGTGTCCCTTCCTCCACACACAGCTTTCTCTCTTTCATCCAACCAGACCTTTCAGTTCACGATCACAATGAATCCTTTTCCCATTCTTCTTTCCCCTCTCTTCAAGTCCTTAGTTCACCTCATACTTTCCTTTTGTTCTTGTGTTCTTTTATGCCAGTCTTTTGTTTCACTCATAAATTTTTAAGCATTGTTTTGTGAAGTGTGGAGGAATCTTTATGTTCAAATGTTTTTTTTAGTGGGGAAAGCCCCAGGAATTGATGGTGTGTGGTGAATTGCTGAAGCTTGGAGGAGAAACAGCAGCAGAATGGATATGTACGTGCAGATTGGCCAGGAGGAAGGTTGAGTTCCAGGGGATTGGAAGTACAGTAGGTGCAATCATTCCACTGTACAAAGGAAAAAGGAAGTATGTGGTAATCATATGGGCATTTGTCTTTTCAGTGTAATTGGAAAAGTATATGACAGGATAGTTAGTGATAAAGTTAAAGAATTAATAAGAATTAGTTGGAGATGAACCTGGAGGTTTTAAGAAGAGAAGTGCTTGTGTAGATCAGATATTCGTCCTAAGGTCTTTAGTGGAAAAGTTTCCAGAGATAGAGAATAAGTTTTATACAACCTTCGTGGATTTAGAAAAAGCATATGAACAAGTGTGGAAAATATTAAGAATATATGGAGTAAATTGGAAGACACTGAATGCCATGAAGAGTAAGTATGAGGGTGCTATAGCTGTAGTGCGTGTGGATAGTAAACTGAGTGATGTTGGATTCAAACAGGGGTGTGTCATGTCTCCATGGAAGTTAAATCTGGATATGAATGGGGTTATAAAACAGATACAAGGTAGGACAGTGGATGTTGAAGTGGCCCTAATGAAAGAGGGCAGCATTTGGAAACTTCCTGTTCTGTTGTTTGCAGAAGGCACTGTATTAAGTAAAAACAAAAAGGAACTGCAAGGCTTGGTAAAGTCTGGGAGTGCATGTAAGAAACGGAATCTAAAGGTGAACATTGGGAAGAGTAAAGTTGTGGTCTTCAAGAGGAATGAAGTCACTGAATGCACAGTAAGATTGGGTGGTAAGGAAATGGAGAATGTGAGAACATTTAAATACAGTACTTGGGTAATGTCATGAGTACGGATGGAAGTTTAGAAGATTCAGTGCTTGAAAGAGAACGACAGGGAAGAATGGTTGCTCATTCATTGAAAGCAGTGATAAGAAACAGGAAAGGGAGCATGGAAGTAGAAAGGTCACTGCATGAACTATAATGTATGGAAACTAACATTGGACCTTGTTGAAACGACCCAAGTCATGAGAGCAGTGAAAATTAGTTATCTGAGAGGAGTATCTGGAGTTACATGCAAAGAGAAACTGACAATGAGGAAGAGAAGGAGCTGTGTGGTGTGAATGTGGATGAGATAAACGTCAGGAGAAATACACTGAGGTAGTTTGGACGTGGAAAGGATGGAGAGTGCGACTACCGAGGAGAGTGTACATGAGGTGGAGGGCGACCGAGGATGAGATGGTGGGACAGAATGGAGAGGTATGGGGGTGGGGACTCAAATGGCAGGGGACAGGGCAAAATGTAGGCGATCTGTTTGTGGCCACTTCTCATGGGAATAAGGCGTCTGGCTATAGACAGTGTACTTTGAAACAATATTATGTATGAGTATTGCTTAACATAGTTACAGGAATTGTTTGTGCATGAGTGCTGTTTGGCATAGAGGCAATAATTATGCAAGACTGATGTTTACTGCAATTAAAAGAACTGTTATATATGTGTTACTTGGCATAGAGAATACATTTAAGTATGAGTGTTGTTAATGTAGTTAGAGGACTGTATTTATGAGTGTTTGGTATATAGTTAATATGAGTATTTTTTGGTGTAGTAATATTTATGCATGAATGATGTTAAGTGTAATTAAAAATGTTATTTGAGTGCTGCTTGGCATGGCTGGAGGATACATTTAATTAAAAGTGTTGTTAGAGAATATGTATGAGTGTTTGGTGTAGTTGGAGGAAATATGTATCAGTGTTGCTTATTGTAGTTTGAGGAAATATTTATGTACTGTGTATGTGTGAATGAAATCCAAGTGCCAGATAGCAAAGAGCACTGTTATGCTATGATCTGAAGGTACACTAAAGAGTAGGAAGGGCATGGCAGAGAGAGAGAGAGAGAGAGAGAGAGAGAGAGAGAGAGAGAGAGAGAGAGAGAGAATCAAACTAATGGGATTTTACATTAGGTGAAGGATATGGAATGCCAATGATAAGACCTTAGACTATTCATGCCATGAAACCAAATGTCTAACCTGATAGTAGAGGAAAAATAAAGGCTGGAGGAAACACGGAAATGTCAAGGAGAGGTAGGACAGAAAATAGCACAATAAGGAGAAAAATATGGGAGGCAGAAAGGCCTCTTTTAGTCGCCTCTTACATGCAGAGATACTGGGGATGTATTCCCCTCCTCAAGGGAGGTATTGTGTATGAGTGTTGTTTGCTGCAGTCAGAGAATGTATTTATGTACAGGTATTATATACGAATGAGCTTTGTTGAAAATATGTATTACGAGTTCTTCCAGTTAGAGGAAATAAGTATCTACCAATGTTGCTTGCTTAATCTGACGAAATACTGTATACATATTTTAATAATAATAATTACCGTACAGTAATGTAATTTCATTACTTTGAACTCGGCAGCATTTTCCTTGCAGTTCCCATACACTTATATGCAATGACTTTTTCAAGCCTGCTCATAAATACTGCATATTTATTTTAATAACTATTTTGACCATCATGTATTTTCATCCTTTGAACTCGACTGCATTTTCCTTGCAGTTCCCTTACACATACGAACTGGCATTTTTAATTCTGCTCTTACATTTACCCTTTTCTAGCATAAACCTGATTTTCCAGAGAACCACCTTTTAAGTCCCCCCCCCATAATGTACTTTCATCATTACTATGAACTCAACTGTTTTTTTCCCTGCAGTTCCTATACACATATATGCACTGGCATTTTCAAGTCTGCTCTTACATTTACTCTTATTTTCTTGCATGAAACTGATTTTCCAGAAAACTACCATATTTACACTTCTACTGACTTGGAACACAAACATGTTCACAACACCATTTTACTGCTCAGTTTAAACGTACCAGTATGATTTTAACATTTTTCTGCTTTGCTTCCTGTAAAACATTTATTTTCAAGCTGTATTGAATTTAACTCGGAATTTCCAAAAAAGTACCATGCTTAAAATTTACTGTTCATTAGAGTGATTTCAGAACTGGACTCCCATGAAAGGTGTTGTATGCTGATGACTTACTGTTGTTTGTGGGCAGGGTGAGGGCAGAGGAAAAGTTTAGTCAGTGGAGATATGGAATGGGGTACAAAAGAATAAGCATGGATAAAACAATAGTAATGACATCTTGGGCAGATGGCACTACTGCAAGAGGCATGTTGCCATGTGCATTTTATCAGAGTTTGTAGGGTGCGAGGAAAAATTCCATTTTGTGCAGTGTATGAGATATGGTATCAGAGGTAGCCTGTAGGATAGTGCTAATTATGGGTGTGTGATATGTAAAGGAAAGCATACTGGATGAAAGAGGTGGGAAATTATTCATTTTTTTCAAGTCTCTGGAGTGCATGGAGGATTTCCCTCTCTCTAGTTGAGGCCAGAGGTGGAAGCAGTTATCTTGGAAAGATAATCCCTGTTGTTGTGAGTGCAGTCTCATGAGGGAGACCAATGAATGAGACACATGCAGCTGGAGGAGATCCCAACTTGGAAAGATGAATAACATGAAGCACAATCTCCTGATAAAGCAGGGTTGGTGGAGACCCCAAAAGACTGTTTTAGTTCTGGGCAATTCTCAGGGTCCAAGCCATCCAATGGGGCAATGTGGTTAACAATGGCGGCACCTGTGGACCCTTAGGAGGAAGTACAGAAGCCAGCAGACTAGATTTGGGCAGCGCCACTGGGCGACAAGCCTTGGGATATAGCAGTCTAATGTAGATCTCTCTTCAGTATTATCCTCACAGAGTTCAAGTTCACTATGGGTGGTACAGACCTCCTAATATGAGACAAGCCCCTTAGCAAGCCAGAAGTGATAGTAACTACTCCACTCAAAGAATCATATCCTGTTGTGACAGGAGTCTTGTGTAAATGAAGAGTGAGCACATCCATGAGAAATGAGATGTGGACCAATAATACCCAACTGTGGTGTTCCAGGTGCAAGGATGCAAACAGACAGCCTCAGTGTGCCCAAAACAGTCAATGATCTGTTGACCAAGGGACATTTCTGTTACAGTAACAAAGTTGAAGTTGACATTCGAGGAAATTAGTCGTATATTGACATAATGATGGGATGCAACAGCACAGCACTTCTTAGCCATGTTTGATCATGACGTACTGCATACGCTCATCCAGCAGTTAAGTTCCTCTTACATCACACACAAAAGATTAAGATCTCGTAGCCAACACTCTCCATATGGGAAAGGTCATAGAGTTGAACAATATTATAACTATGACAACTAGGTACCCTTATGAGAAAATTATCCCTAAGCTACCACATTATGCCTTGCCCATTTGAAGAAGCAAAGAACTTCTTTTATATATTATTTTTGATTTTGTAGGTATTCATTTTTATGACTTCAGTTTTCATAAAATTGTAAAATACTTTAGTTGGAAATCTTAAACATACAGCCAAACTCATCTTGAAAGTGTTCTAAAACCAACAGATAAAAGCAATTTAAGGACATAGGTAGAACAGCAGTACAATTCATTTATGAATAACAGGCAGACGAGGCAAGACACGTATGCTAAATAGTTAACCTGTCACATCCCGAGCAATTTCTCACCTTCGATACCCCCCAGTCCCGAGCAAATCCCCCCCCCCCTTCTTCGCTTTTGGTGAGAAACGTTGAGAATTCATAGAGGAATCGCCCTCCTGAGGCTATAAATGGTGCTGCAGGTGATAAGTCAGCCTTACCTTTTGTCCTTTCTCAGGGTATCTGGCCTCAAAGAAAAGAAACTATGGGAGGCTCAACTAATTCAAGCCACTTTGAATTACGTATTTATTTATTTATTTGGTACGAATTTATGTGTAGTACAAGGCTACATTGGTTTTCACACAGTTATATAGGCAATACAAACATTGTTGTCACCAAACACATCCACATATGGCACCTTCCTTTACAACATTACCACCCCTATTACTTCCGTTTGTTTCTTGCTATAGCTTCTTTATTTCTTTGTACTCCACCTAAGGAATCACTTTCACTGTGAATTTCGTCATTGGAGAGACCGTGGGGCAACATGTCTTTACTGGCCAGGTCACTGCTAACAGGCAAATTGCCGAGTGTGGGGGAGAGGGGGTGTCAGGTGGGGCCAGGCAGTAACCCCACTTGACAGCAGATAAAGGAGGGTCTCCCACATAAGCTTACCAAAAATCACTCATGAAACTTGAAAGTTGTGCAAATTATGACCCATGCAATTGCGTGACGTACCCGTACGGCGACGGGCCTAGCTGTGACAAAACATTGTGACGTACCCATACATCGACAGGACGCCTCGGGTTAATCTGCAAATTCAATGAGGGTATAATCTATGGGGAAAGGATAATGTTATGAATTTAAGCACTTGTTTGTAAATACTGATACCATTTTATTTTTTTGTACAAATACTGGCACTGATTTTACTTTCTACATTATTCTCCAAATCTTAGGAATTGCATACATTTTGTATTTTATATTTTCCAGCACAAATAACTCAAAGCAGTGAAGAAGAAAAAATCATATTTGTAAAAACTTCATCAGTTCCTAACCACCTTCTTCCTTATGATGCAACTATCCTAAAAATCAACAGCAAATTTTATGTCATTAAGCAACACTTGTGAATAGAAAATACTCAACATTTGCTTACAGTTCCTGCACCACCAACATGAAACCAGAGTCAGTGTTTCAACACTACTAACCTTTGAGGTAGGAACATTCACAACATATTTCCTTTGATTCTGTCAGTTAATCCCTAAACCTCTCTCTTATAATCTGTCCAGTTACTCTCACTTCAAACTGATCCTCGGTCGCCTCTCATCCACTCTTCCCTAATCCTCAACCTCCCTACCATTCTTTCTAGTTCACTATCCTCCCAACCATTCCCTAGCTGTCTATTCCATCCCATCCTTCCCTCATCTTCTCTTTATCCTTACTTACATTCAATGTCTTTGGAACTCATTTCCCCAGAACAATTTCCCCCCAAAATTTAAGCCCAACTGTTATAGATTTTTTGAATAGAGGATGCCTGTAATCTGGTGTATGGATTACTTTTTTCTTTTTAAATGCAGTCCTGTCATATCCAATCAATCTCTGCCCAAACTTCTCTCTTCCTACCAGTAGTCCACTGGCTTGGTTTCCAACCTTCCACAATTCTTTACGGGGTCTTTCTGCTGACAAATCTCTCGATTAAGCCTCCCTAATTCTCTATCTCTTCTTACCATTCTTTTGTAGACATTCACTCCCAATTATTCCTTTGTTGCCTATCCCATCCTATCCTTCCCTCATCCTTTCTTTCTACTTCCATCTTATCCAGGCCAAGCCCTGTCGCATCCAGTCAGTCTCTGCCCAAATATAATCTTTCTCCCTACCAGTAGCCAGCTGGATTGAAATTTCACACAAACTCCTGCTATACCTTCCACAGTTCTTTACAAGATCTTTCTTCCTGCCGACAAATCACTCTCGATTACGCATCCCAAATCCTCTCTCTCCCTACCTATCTTTCTAGTTCACTCTCACTTCCTAGTCGTCTATCCCATCCCATTATTCCCTCATTTTCCTACTCCCATCCAATCCATACTGAGCCCTGTCACATCCAGTCAACCTTCTACTCCCATCCAATCCATACTGAGCCCTGTCACAACCAATCAATCTCTGCCCACACTTAATCTTTCTCCCTACGAGTTGTCCACTGGGTTGGTTTCAGACTATGCTCCTACTATAATCATCCACAATTCTTTATGGCGTCTTTCTTCCTGCTAAAAGATCTCTCTGGACTAGGACTAATCCTCTCTTTCCCTACCATTCTTTCTTGTTCACTCCTGATCATTCCCTGGTCGTGTAACCCGTTCTATTCTTCCTTCATCGTCTCTTCCTGTTGTTTCAGTTCATTCCATGCAAAGCCTTGTCTCATCCAATCAATCTCTGCCCATACTTTCTCTCAACCCATAGTCCACCGGGTTCGGACTAACTCCTACTAATACTGTCCATAATTCTTTCAGTTCTTTCTTCCTCCTAACAAATGTCCCTCTCTCTCTTGACAAAACCTTCCTATTTCATGGTCATGACCACTCCTTCCTCTCTATCTCCTGACACTCATTCCAGTACATTCAATGAGTTCTTCCTCCAGATAAATTTTTCTCTCTCTTTCTTGACTAAACCTTCCTATTTCACTGTCATGACCATTTCCTCGTCTTATCTCCAGACACTCATTCAGTACACTTGACACTTCCAGGACAGGAAAATGAAGGACAAAACTACAGCAGTCCTACAAAATGCCAGAATTGTCCCGAGGATGAAAAACAGTAGATACCCGATAAGAATAGGTTAGGTTAGGCTACGGTTGTTAGGTTAGATTTTGCCTGTTTAGTTTAGACTACAAATTAGGTGTTATTCAACTACACACTAGTATCCTAATCATATAAAGTGTCTATTGTTTTCCATCCCTAGACAGTCCTTTCATATTATAGTACGGGTATATTCGTCTCATTTCCTTGTCCTGGGTGTCATGGTGTCCTTTCTTTTTTATCCCTCTCAGCCAATCACTCCAGACCAATCTTGCTGGTCTCAACTTTTTTTTTTTACTCTCCGTCAATCATTGTCTTCAGACCAAACTGTGGTCTCCCAACTAGTCTCTCTACTCCTACCAATCAGTCATATCCTCCAGGCCAACCTGTGGTCTCCCAACTCCTACCAATCAATTTCAATCAGTCATTTCCTCCAGACCAATCTCTGGTCTCCAAACTGAACTCTCAACTCATCCTGCCAATGAATTTCTATCAATCATTCCCTCCAGACCAATCTTTCTGGTCTCCCAAATATTTATACTCTTACTAACAATCACTCCCTCCAGACCAATCTGAGGTCTCCCAACTAATTCAACTCCTACCAGTCATGCATTTCTCTTTCTGGTCTCCCAACTAACATTTAACACTTACTACCAGTTATTCCTTACAGACCAATCTATGATCTGACACCTGATCTCCCAACTCTGACCAGTCAATTTCAATCATTCCCTGCAGACCAATCTTTCTGGTCTCCCAACTAATATTTCTCAGCGTGCTACCAATCACTCCTGACTAGTCATTCTGATCTCCCAACTATAAGAATTTCTTGACTTCCTACCAGTCATTCCTCCAGACTAATCCTTCTGGTTTGCCACTAATCTCAACTTCTTACCAGTCACTCCAGACCAATTTTCTGGTCTCTCAACTTTTTTTCTTCACTTCCGACCAGTCATTCTGATCTCCCGACTAATATTTCTTGACTTCCTACCAATCATTCCTCCAGACTAATCCTTCTGGTCTGCCACTAATTTTGACTTCTTACCAGTCACTCCAGACCAGTTTTCTGGTCTCTGTTTTTTTCTTCACTTCCTACCAGTCACTCTTGCCTTGAAAATAATCTTTCTTGACTCATACCAGTCACTCCAGACCAATGTTTCTGGTCTCCCAAATACTTTTTCTTGGCTCCTCCTATAATAACTTTCCCTCTCTGGTCTCCCAACTAATGTCTTGACCTCATACCAGTCACTCTAGACCAGTCTTCCTGGTCTCCCACCTAATTTTTCTTTTTCTTTTTTTCTTCTTCCTACCAATCATTCCTTCCATACCTATCTCTGGTCTCCCAACAATCTCCCTACTCCTGCCAATCAATTTCATTTAGTCATATCCTCCAGACCAATCTGTGGTCTCCCATTTCCTCCAACCAGTTTCAATCAATCATATCCTCCAGCCCTACCAATCAATTTTGTTCAATCATCCAGACCAATCTGTGGTCTCCCAACTCTCTTCTACCAATCAATTCCTCTAGACAAATCATTCTGGTCTCCCAACAAATATTTCTTAAACTCTTACTACCAATCATTCCCACCAGGCCAATATGTGGTCTCCCAACTAATCCCTCAACTCCTACCAATCAATCATTTCCTCCAGACCAATTTTTCTGGTCTCCCAACTAATGTCTAAAACTCTTACCAATCCCTCTAGATGAATCTTTGTTGTCTCCCACCTAACTAATTTTCTTTACTCTTCCTGTCAATCATTACCTCTATCTGTGATCCCCCAGCTCCTCCTACCAATCAATTTCGATCAATCATTTCCTGTAGACGAATCTGTGGTCTCCTAACTCTTTCTACCAATTGATTTCGATCAATAGTTTCCTCCAGACCAATCTGTGGTCTCCCATCTCCTACCAACTTCGAGCAATCATTTTCTCCAGACCAATCTTTCTGGTCTCCCTATTTCTTAAATCTTACACCAATCATTCCCTCCAGACCAGTCCGTGGTCTCCCAGCTAATCTCTCAGTCCTACCAATCATTTCCTACAGACCAATTTTTCGGGTCTCCCGACCAATATCTTAACTCTTACTGCTCAGTGCAGACCAAACTGGTCTCCCACCTAGTCTCTCAACTCCTACCACTATCAATCAATCATTCCCTCCAGACCAACCTTTCTGGTCTCCCAACTTAAATTTCTTAACCCTAACTACCAGTCACTCTTGACCAGTCATTCTGGTCTCCTGACTAATAACTCTTGACTGAATACCAATCACTCCAGACCCATCATTATGGTTTCCCAACTAATCTTTCTTGACTATTCCTACCATCATTCCTCCAGACAAATCCGTTTGGTTTGCCACAAACTTCGACTTCTCACCAATCACTCCAGACCGATTCTCTGGTCTCCCAATTTTTTCTTCACTTCCTACTGATCACTCTTGCCTTCCAAGTAAGCTTTCATGACTCATACCAGTCACTCCAGACCAGTGTTTCTGGTCTCCCAACTAATTTTTCTTGGCTCTTCATATCATTACATCACTCCAAACCAATGTTTCTAATCTCTCTACTAATCATTCTTGGCTCATCGTATCATTAAATCTTAACCTCTAGACTAGTGTTTTTGGTCTTCCTACTAATGGCTTGACCTACCAATCACTTCAGATGTCTTTCTGGTGTCCCACCTAATTATTACTATTATTATTATTTTACTCTTCCTATCAATCGTTCTCTCCATACCCGTCTCTGGTTTCCCAACAAATCTCCCAACTCTTCCTACCAATCAATTTTGTTCAATCATATCCTCCAGACCAGTCTGTGGTCTACCAGCTTCTACTAATCAACTTTGATCAATCATATCCACCAGACTAATCTGTGGTCTCCCAACTCCTATCAATATCATTGTTATATTCCCCAGACCAATCTTTCTGGTCTCCCAACTAATATTTCTTAACTTTTACTACCAATTATTCCCTCCAGACCAATCTGTGGTCCCCCAACTAATCTCTCAACTCCTATGAACCAATCATTTCCTACAGACCAATTATTATGGTCTCGTCTTAAACTCCCACTAATCACTCTAGACCAATCTCTGTGGTCTCCCACCAGATTATGCATTTACTTTTTTTTTTTTTACTATTCCTGTCAATCATTCTCTCCGGACCTATCTGTGGTCTCCCAACTCCTCCAAGCAATCACTGTCGATCAGTCATTCCCTTCAGACCAATCTGTGGTCTTCCAACTCTACCAATCAGTTTCGAGCAATCATTTCCTCCAGACCAATCTTTTTGGTCTCCCAGCTATTTCTTAACTCTTACTGCCAGTCATTCCTTCCAGACCAATCTGTGGTATCCCAATTAATCTCTTAACTCCTACCAATCAATCATTTCCTCCAGACCAGTTTTTCTGGTCTCCCAACTAATATCTTAACTCTATCAATCATTTGATGCAGACCAAACTGTGGTCTCCCACCAGATCTCTCAACTCCTACCAGTTTCAATCAATCATTCCCTCCAGACCAATCTTTCTGGTCTCTCAACTAAAATTTCTTTACCCTTACTACCAGTTACTCCTGACCGGTCATTCTGGTCTCCTGACTAATAATTCTTGACTAATACCAGTCACTCCAGACCAATCATCATGGTCTCCCAACTGATATTTCTTGACTCTTCCTACCATCATTCCTCCAGACAAATCCTTGTGATCTGCCACTAATCTCAACTTCTCACCAATCACTCCAGACCGATTTTCTGGTCTCCCAATTTTTTCTTCTTCCTACCAATCACTCTTGCCTTCCAAATATCTTCATTGACTCATACCAGTCTCCAGACAAATGTTACTGGTCTCCCAACTAAATTTTCTTGGCTTATCCTATAATTTCAACTCTCTCCCTCTAGACCAATCTTTCTGGTCTCCCTACTAATGTCTTGACCGCCTATCAATCACTCTTGCCTTCCAAATAATCTTGACTCATACCAGTCACTCCAGACCAATGTTTCTGGTTTCCCAACTAATTTTTCTTGGCTCTTCCTATCATTACATCTCCTCTAGGCCAAATTTTTTGGTCTTGCAACTAATGTCAACCTACCAATGACTCCAGATCACTTTCTGGTTTCCCAGCTAATTATTTTTTTATTCTTCCTATCAGTTCTTCCCTCCTGACCTATCTCTGGTCTCCCAACAAATTTCTCAACTCCTCCTACCAATCAGTTTTGTTCAGTCATATCCTCCAGACCAGTCTGTGGTCTTCAAAAACCTCCTACCAATTTCCTTCAATCATATCCTCCAGACCAATCTGTGATATCCCAACCCCTATAAATCAGTTTCATTCCATCATATCCCCCATACCAATCTGTCTCCCAACTCCTCCTAGCAATCAATTTCCTTCAGTCTTATCCTCCAGACCAGTCTGTGGTCTCCCAACTCGCTCCTAGCAATCAGTTTCCTTCAGTCATATCCTCCAGACCAATCTGTGGTCTCCCAACTCCTACCAATCAATTTTGATCACTCATTTCCTCCATACCAGACTGTGGTCTCCCAAATAAACACTCAACTCCTACCAATCAAAAGTCTTTCTGCTCTATAAACTAATATTCGTTATCTCTTACTACCAATCATTCCCTCCATCCCATTTTTTTCCATCAACCACCCCCTCCGGACCTATCTGTTGTCTCGCAACTCCTCCAACAAATCAACTTCAATCAATCATTCCCTACAGACCAGTCTGTGGTCTCCCAGCTCCTACTAATCAATTTCAATCAATCATATCCTCCAGACCAATCTGTGGTCTGCCAACACCTCCTACCAATCAATTTTGTTCAGTCATTTCCTCCTGACCAATCTGTGGTCTGCCAACACCTCCTACCAATCAATTTCATTCAATCATTTCCTCCAGACCAATTTGTGGTCTGCCAACACCACCTACCAATCAATTATATTGTCATATCCTCCAGATCAATCTGTGGTCTCCCAACTCCTCCTACCAATCAGTTTTGTTCAATCATATCTTTCAGACCAATCTGTGGTCTCCCAACTCCTACCAATAAATTTCATTCAATCATTTCCTCCAGACCAATCTGTGGTCTCCCACGTAATCTCTTAACTCCTGCCAATCAATTTCAATCATTCCCTCCAGACCAGTCTTTCTGGTTTCCAAACTCATCTGTCGATTCCTATTCATCAAGCTCGACCAATTATATCCTCTACACCATCTAACTTTACTCTTCCTGTCACTCATCCTCCAGATTAATCCTTCTTGTCTGCCAGCCTATCTCTTTGACTCTTCCTTGCCAATCACTTCAGACCAACTTTCTGATCTCCCAACTAATTTTTTCTTGAATTCCTGCAAATCACTCTAGACCAATCCTTTTGGTCTCCCAACTAATATTTTTTGACTTCATACAAATCTCTTTAGACCAATCCTTTTGTCTCCCAATCCTTTCTTGACTTCCTACCAATCATTAATCCAGACTAATCCTTCTGGCCTGCCAACTAATCTCATTATTTTTTCCCAATCACTCCGGACCAATTCTGTTCTCCCAACAAATTTTTCTTGACTTCCTACAACTCTCGGGACCAGTCATTCTACCCTTCCAACTAATCTTTCGTGACTTCCTACCAGTCGTCCTATCCAAACCAATCACCATTCTTTATTCAAGACTTTCACTAAATCTCAAATTTTGGCAGTCCTGGCTTCCTGATCCTTTAGTTTCGAAGTCTTAGCTTAAAATATTGTAAGTCACAACTTATTAATGCCAATGATATACACGTGCCAAAAGCATATCTGTAAAACAGTTCAAGAGGCCCAGGCAGCAGTCAACGGATGTGCAGAACAAAAATTTATGGTACACGTAGGTCCAATATTAGGCAATGAACTGGTCATTTTGTACGCAGTGTGGTATGGCTGGCGATCTGATTATAGGCGTATGCTAAGGAATCTGGAAGTCATTGGGACTTCATTGTGAAATCGGTCATAAGGCTGCATTTTTTGGACATAATATACGGTCATACTTCCACTAACAGACGCCCTGCAGATTCATACCAATCACTCCAGACCAATTCTTCTGGTCCCCCAAAATGTCTTGACATCCTACCAATCACTCCAGACCAATCATTTTGGTCTCCAAACTAAGCTTTCTTGACTTCCAATTACTCCAACTAATTTTTGACATCTGCCTACTGATCTTTCATGACAGTCATACCTTCCAGACCAATCTTTCTGGTCTCCCAAATAATACCTCGATTCTTATCAGTCTGGTATCTCAACTATTTTTCTTCCCCTTAACTTCCAACAAATCACTATCAACTTCCTACCAATCACTCCAGACCAATATTTCTGGTCCCCCAGCTAGTCTTTGACTTTCTTCCTACTGATCTTTCAAGACCAATCATACCCTCCAGACCAGTCTTTCTGGTCTCCCAAATAATATCTCGATTCTTCCTATCACTCTTTCCGTATTCTCGACTAAAACAATTTTTTCTTAACTTCCTGCCAATCACTCAATCAAGACCAATTTCTCTGGCCTCCCAACAAATCCCTACTGACTTCCTACCAATCACTGCAGACCAGTCTTCTGGTCTCCCAACTGATCTTTCTTATATCATCTAACCAATTTTTCCATCTCTCCCAATGAGTCACTATGTCCTCTGCCATCAGGTAGCCCTCTCTCCAACTCACACTACACTCATTTACCCTATACATCTCATTTGGTCTAATATCTGCTGCTTCATCTCATCTGTAATTCCAGCTCTTCATAAGGGTCCTATTATTAAATTGCTTCACTAAACTGATTTCAATTTCTCATAAACTTAGTACCATTCATCTGCTTCACTTAGTCTGTAGTTTTAATTTCTTAAGAGTGCCAACTGCCAAATTTTTTGACAACTCAAATTTCCTGTAGGGGTGCCATTCGCAACACGTTACGATCACTCGTTTAGATGTTTCATGATATCAGTATTTTTGTCTTGCCCTATCGCCTATTTTAAAATCATTCAACTGCTCCACCTCTTCTGTAACTATTTCTCATACGGATGCCCACTCGCCACATTTTGCATTCAGCTTCTTCAGATTATCTGTATGAAAACACTGGATGCACAATTCATAATGAACAACTTGAGACTTTGATAACTCCATGAACAATGCATAATGAACAACTCATCTCGCTGGGTCTGGAACGGAATAATTCACAATCAAGCATATGTGTTCCAGGTGCTCATGATGGTCACAGTGAATGTCTGCTTTAACAGACGCATAAATCATAGCTTTTTTGTTAGTGCTTCTGCAGTAATCATATATTCAAACCATGAGAGAAGAGTTGTACGTGGGAAGCCTTCCCACACATGAGTGTTGTACTCTATGCAGGCGTAGAGGATCAATGCTCCTCCCCGTAAAACAACTCGGACAAACGACCACCCCTAACGGGATTATGGTGTTTAAAGTGTAGGTAGATAAAGTCCTCAACTGTGTAGGTGTAAAGAAGGCACAAGGTTGGCCAAGAATTTACAAGCGATGTAATATGATCTGTACAAGATAAATCCCGAGAGAATGAAACCACAAGTACCTCCAATGATGATCCAGGATTGAGGTGGATATTAGAGGAAATGTTTATGTATGGCTGTTGTTTTGATGTGGAAATATTTATACATTACTTAATTTGGTTAATTAGAGGAAATATCTAGGCTACGTGTCAATAATCTACATAAATTATTTAAACTGTCACTACCACGAACTTAACTGCATTTTCCCTGCAGTTCCCAATCAAAGAAAGTGGTATTTTCCAATGTCTCTTTTGCTGCATGCTCAATTATTGTGGTATTTCAGTATGTTGTGCAACTGGCACACTCCACAAGTGGATTCCACTACCACAAACCCAGCTGCATTGTCCCTGCAGTTCCCAAAGAAAGTGGCATTTTCAGATCTACCTCTTATAGTGGCATGCTCAAACAATTATTGTGGCATTCCACATACTGTGCAATTAGCACTCTCCGCAAGTGGATTCCAAATTTTGTCCGAATGCAGTCTCAATTGTGATGATATTAAGAAGCATAACCTACCACTGTAACAGAAAATGACTGCTAAGACACCTGCTTGAGCGTCACATCTTTTCCACCAATTTTGACATTTCAGGATTGCAGATATGTGAAATCATACAACTGTGGATTTTACATTTTGTTTAAGCATATTGACTAGCGTCGAATGCGACTCTAGGTGCCTGTATTTTCATTTGCACATACGACCATTATTCACTTTTTAACAAAACACGAACTTCCATAGAGAAGCACCTTACACTTATTTCTACACAATATAACACTGGCATTTTCATTTTTCACACATTTATTCATTTCTACCTAGGGAAGGCCAAGTTGGACATCCATGGGTCTCCGAGTGATACCCACTTTAAACGTAACTCACATTTTAACTTCTTGTCTTACCTTATTCAACACAACTCACTTCAACTTTTCTAACCTTATTCAGCATACTGCTTTCAATTTAGTATTTGTTTTCTTGCCTCACTTAACGTAATACTTTCACTATAGCGTTTGATACCAACTTTTACATAGCCATTTCCATATGAAAGCATCATACTCAAACTTTACTTCTGCACTGGTAGTTTCTTTTTTGTGCTGTATTTACTCTTCCCAACAACTGTTTGGACCTCCATGGGTCCCGGAGTGATAACCGCTTTAAATGTAACTCACATTTTAACATTTTGTCTTGCCTTATTCAACATAACACACTTCAACTTATTTTCTAGCCTCATTCAGCATAACACTTTCAATTTAGTATTTGTTTTCTTGCCCCACATAACGTAATGCTTTCACTATAGCGTTTGTTTCTAGCTTTAACATAGCCATTTCCATATGAAAGCATCATACTCAAATTTTACTTCTGCACTGGTATATTCTTTCTTGCGCTATATTTACACTTGCCAGTAACTGTTCTTTATTTATACTTAACACTTACACATTTTCTACATTCCTAGTCAGTCGAGGATCTGCATATTGGAGCTCAATATTTACACATAATGCATCACTTATGGCTCCTTTATTAACACAGTACTTATACTCTCACACTTGTTTTTGTTATTTTACTTCCATTTTAGTTTCTGAACATAGCAGCCCCATAGATATACACTTACTGTACCCGTAATGGTTCATTTATTAACTGATGCACTTTTTCTATATTTATTCTAACATTTATTTTTCTATTTCTGGCCAGTCTTGCTTATAGCATTTCCACATCAACTTTCATCATGTGTGGCCAACTGCACCACCTGGATACAGTCTTTTTTCACTTTAATTTAAAATGTTATCTCACATGCTTTGCATCCAGTCGGCTACTTCCGCCTAATTTTAAAATCCTGTATCAACACTAGCTTTGCCGCAGTCCAATTTGTCATAACCACTCCTCTCAGTCCTCTTTTCACCATAACTTCCAGTCTCAATTACCTGATTGTCTCTCTCTCAACCATAATCTTCTGTACATCCCTTACAGCCATTTTCCTCATCGTCAACATACTAATTCTTCAAGCATTTTCTCATCATCAAAAGTGACCCTTTCAATCACTCTCCCTCCAGACTTATCCTTTGCCAGTCGTCTCACATAACCCTACCTTCCAGTCTTCAAATGACCCATTCAATCACTCTTCCTCCAAACTTATCCTTTGCCAGTCTTCTCACATAACCCTACCTTCCAGTCTTCCTCTCTCAATCATCTTTACTTTCCATACCCTCCCCCTTTTTTCACGACTGTAACTTCCACTTCTCTGCCTTAAATATTCTCTCAACCAATCGATCATTCCTCTCTCAATTGATCGTCTCTACATTCGATACCCTCCTCTATTAAGACAAACTTATTTCTCTCCACTAAACAGTTAACACTGAACCTGCTGAGGAAACTCTACGTCAGGGTAAACCTGAAGCACAGGGGTCTACTTCGGGATAAACCTGAAGTAGTGGGGAAAACGACTGGGACCCTGTTTAGGGATACACCCAAAGAAGGGGGGTAGAACAACTGGGAGATCAATTCAGGGTGGATCACAGCAGGAAAGAGGAGTGAGCAACACATAGGGTTTCCTCCTCGCAGGTTCCACAGGATCAGAGCCGAACCTTTTCCATTTATCCCTAGTGGTTACACAGTACTTAGAACGACCCCTTCCACTCAAGTGGACAATCTAGAACCCACTCCAACCTGCTGATCCCCAGTCCAATAACTTTCACCCCACTGCAGCAGCACCCAAACCCAATCCACCTCCTTCTACCTTGGTTTTGCACCCTGGTGAAGGGTGGTCCTCAGCCTTCGCCTCTCTATTTATCTCCAAACCAATTTTTATCAGCCACTCATTCATCATCTGCAATTAACCACTCTCCATTCTATCTCCTAACCAGTCAGTTTAGAATCTCTTCATGAAATAACAAAATCTGCATTCTCTCCTAACTAATTCCATTCCTATCCTCATTCAAGACAAAGCCGTCTCTTTCAATCTATTCCAATCACTTATTTTGGTCAACCAATTCTTACAGAGTCCTCTCTTCCATCCAAGAAATCCATCATTCCTCTCACTTTTTCCCAATCATCATTAGCTCATTATCCCCTTTTCTACTTAACCAATCTAATCCGTTCTCCCTCTCACTTACCTACCGATCATTCAGTCTCTCTTCCATCTAACAAGTACATCCTTTCCCTCGTTTATCCCAATCACTCTTGGGTCATACCCTCTTCCATCTAACAAAAATCCTTTCATTTACTCCCAAACATTCATTCCTGCATCATTACCCTTGCTTTCATCTAACCAATCCATCAATCCTTTCACATACTCCCCAACAATCATTCTTGAGTCATCCCCACCTCCACCCAGCAGTCCATCATTTCTCTCAGTGTCCCCCAGTCATTCCATTGTTGTCACTGCTAGCTAATTTGCTTTGTCCTTGCTCTCATCCATTCAGTACAAAATTAATCTCACTCCCAGTCCATCTGTGCTCAATCTGATCTCTTATCTCCCAAATACCTGTACTCAATAACACTGTCCTTTCCCTCACAAATACCTCTCTACTAATCATTTCAGTTCACCATCACAGTACTTTCCCAACTCCTCTCTCCAAATCTCCAGTTGCCAGTCCATCTCTTACCTTCGTGTATTTTTTTCCCCTAGTATTTTCCTTCATGCCAGTCTCTCCTCTCACTCATATTAACCTTGGTCTCTTTTGTACGTGGAGTACTTACAGCAAATATGTACTGAAGACTTAATTTTTCCTGTAATGTATCTACACCATCCTTACCACAATGTAAAACTGCATTTTCCTCCCAGTCCCCCCCCCCCAGCATAACACTGAATTTCAACACAGAAGCCCTTTCCTTGTGCTTATTTCAACACAGGTGGAACACTGACATTTTCATGCCTTAAATTTTAACATTTTCCAAGTTTACTTAACAACACTTACTATCTGTCTATTGCCAGACGCCTTAATCCCGTAGGGGGTGGCCACAAACAAATCACCTCCATGTCGCTCTGTCCCACGCCATTTCACTGCTCTGCTCCCAGCTCACACACCCCTCTTTCATATACCTCTCCACTCCATCCCATCCTTAGTCTCCCCCTCCCTCACTCACATATACTCTCCTCATCAGTCTCTCACTCTCCATCCTCTCCACATGGCCAAACCACCTTAATGTGTTCTTCCTAACGCTTCCTATCACATCCATACCACAATGCTCCTTCACTTCCTCATTTGTCAGTCTGTCTCTCCATGTGACTCCACATGCTCCTCTTAAATAACTCATTTCTACTGTTCTCATTCTTGACTTCTGTCCCTCCAACAGGGTCAAAGCTTCACTTCCATATGTTAGAGTTGTATCACAATAATGTCATGTAGCAGCTTTTTCACTTCCATGCTCACTTCCCTGTTCCTTATCACTGCTTTCAAGGAACCATTAACCTATCTTCCCTGCTTCACCCTTTCAAGCACTTCCATCCTTATTCATCACACTACCCAAGTACTTAAATGAACTCACATTCTCCGTATCCTCCCCATTCAATCTCACTGTACATTCACTGACCTCACTACTCTCGAAAACCATCACTTAATCCTTCCCTACCTGCACGTTCAGATTCTGTTTCTTACACACACTCCCAAATTCATCTACCAAGCTTTGCAGCTCCCCTTCGTCTTCACTTAACAATACAGTATCATCTGCAAACAACAGTACAGGGAGTTTCCAAACACTGCCCTCTCTCACTAGGGCCACTCCAATATCCACTGCCCTACCTTGTATCTCTTTTATAACCCCATCCATAAAGAGATTGAACAACCACGGAGACATGACACATCCTTATTTCAATCCAACCTTCAAATGGAAAAATTCACACGGTTCACAATCTACACGCACTGCAGCCTTAGCACCCTCATACATACTCTTCACGGCAGTGAAGCAGTGGAAGCAGTGAAGAAAGTTAAAATGGGGAAAGCCCCAGGAATTGATGGAGTACGGGATGAAATGCTGAAGCATGGGGGACAGATAGTAATAGAAGGGATGTGGAAGGTGTGCGGATTGGCCTGGGAGGAAGGTAGAGTCCTGGAGGATTGGAAGTCATGTATAATTATTCCTCTGTACAAAGGAAAAGGGGAAAAAGAAGTGTGTGGTAATGAGAGGGGCATTTTCCTTCTTAGTGTAATAGGAAAAGTATATGGTAGGATACTTATTGACTGAGTTTGACAAGAATTAGTGGGAGAGGAACAGGGAAGTTTTAGGAAGGGAAGGGGTTGTGTAGACCAGATATTCAATCTTAGATCTTTAGTGGAAAAGTTTCTAGAGAAGGGGAAGAAGTTGTATGCAGCCTTCATGGATTTAGAGAAAGCATATGACAGGGTGGATAGACAAGGATTGTGGAAAATATTAAGAATATATGGAGAAGATGGGAAGTTGTTGAAGGCTGTGAAGAGTATGTATTAGGGTGCTACAGCTGCAGTGTGTGTGGATGGTGAACTGAGTGAATTTTTCCTTTTGAAGGTTGGATTGAAACAAGGATGTGTCATGTCTCTGTGGTTGTTCAGTCTGTATATGGATGGGGTTATAAAAGGGATACAAAGTCTGGTGGTGGATGTTGGAGCAGCCCTAGTGAGAGAGGACAGTGTCTGGACACTCCCCGTACTGTTGTTTGCAGATGATACTGTGTTGTTGAGTGAAGACGAAGGGGAGCTGCAAGGCTTAGTAGATGAATTTGGGAGAGTGTGTAAGAAACAGAATCTAAAGGTGAATGTAGGGAAGAGTAAAGTGATGGTGTTCGAGATAGGTGAAGTCAGTGAATGTACAGTGAGATTGGATGAGGAGGATATGGAGAATGTGAGTGCATTTAAGTACTTGGGTAGTGTGAGTAAGGATGGAAGTCTGGAGGGTTAAGTGCTTAAAAGGGTGCAGCAGGGAAGGAAGGTTGCTGGTTCCTTGAAGGCAGTAATAAGAAGCAGGGAAGCGAGCATGGAAGTGAAAAAGTTGCTACATGACAGTATTGTGATACCAACTCAACATATGGAAGTGAAACTTGGACCCTGTTGGAGGGACAGAAGTCGAGAGAGAGGAGTGGAAATGAGTTGAGAGGAGCATGTAGAGTCACATGGAGAGACAGACTAACAAATGAGGAAGTGAAGGAGCATTGTGGTGTGGATGTGATAGGAAGCGTTAGAAATACGTTAAGATGGTTTGGGTATGTGTAGAGGATGGAGAATGAAAGACTGACAAGGAGAGTGTATGTGACTGAAGCGGAGGGGAGGAGGCCGAGGATGAGATGGAGGGATGGAGTGGAGAGGTATATGAGAGAGGGTGTGTGTGAGCTGGGAGCGGGGCAGTGAAATGGCGGGAGACAGAGCGACATGGAGGCGAATAGTTTGTGGCCACCCCGTGCAGGATTGAGGCATGGCGAGACAGATAGATAGCTTAAATATTTTCTGCATTTCTGGTCAATGTCCAGGTTCTGCATATCACTTGCTGCATAATTACAGTCATCTTTATTTGCCAATGTATTCATATTGATTTATACTATCATATTTACACTTATTTGCACTTTAGTTTCAGCACACACAGGCACCAAATATACACTTATTACACCATAACCGGCTCCTTTCTTACACTGTTTATCATGATTTACACTTATTTTCTATAATTATGTAGCTGCATCTTGTGCAGTATTTGGGATAAGTAGGTTCATACAATATGTATTGCTGTTAGGGGTAGAGTACGAGATGATTATTATTATTATTTCGTGGATGTGGTGTGTTGGAGAGAGCGTCAAGATGTCACTCGTGAAAGAATTGATCTTGCTGGTGTCTCTTGAGTGTAAGAGTTCTTGGGGAGAGCGTCGAGATGTCACTCGTGAAAGAATTGATCTTGCTGGTGTCTCTTGAGTGTAAGAGTTCTTTGTTTGGGAGACAGTTATATGCTGGAAGTAGGGCTGGAACTAGCTCTGTGGCTAGCCTAAGAAGTAATTGGAGGAAGTTCAGGGAGATGCTGCCTCTCCTGACACTGAGAGGGCTCTCCCACTGTGCTTAGGGATCTTTGTATGCAGCCTGTGTTAGTATTGTTGTCTGGTAATGAGACATGGGCAGTAAAGGAGGAGGATATTAAGGCTCAAACGTAAAGAATTAACAACATGATGGATGCGGTGTCACTGAATATGAGGCCCTGGGGGGGGAGGCTAGGTCTACTATTGACGAGCTGAGAGGAAGGATGAGGCTAGAATTTATTATTGGTGTTGTGATGAATAGGGATAGACTGAGATGGTTTTGGCATGTGGAGAGGTTGAAGGATGACAAATGCTTGCAAAAAGTGATAAGTATGAACGTAGGGGATAGTGCTGCAAGAGGCAGACTGAAAAAGACCTCGGGCGAGGCCACAGAGTGTGACCACAGGGAAAAGGAACTGAACCAGGAGGCTGCCAGAGTTCGAGCAGGATGGAAAGTCGCCGTTAGGTGACCAAGGCCGATACATGCAAGCAAGTTGAAGCCTTTATAAATGACACGATACGATGTACCCTAACATTTACATGTATTTTCTGCATTTCTAGTCACTAATTTTTCACAGTCCACATCAGCTTTTGACGTAGTTTGGCTGCTGCAACACCTAGGTGTACTGGCACTTTTTACTGTAATATCTCACAAACTATGCATACAATCTGCAATTTATGTCTGACCGTAAAGCTCTATATCACACAGATTTGTCACTTTCTCTTTCTCCCAGTCACACTTTGCCCAATCCAATCTATGCTTTACTGAATCCCTGCAGACCTTTTTATGGCCGTAACTCCTAATCTCTTGCAACCAAATCCTTCTGCACATCTAACAATATCAGTTTTTCCCATCGTGTCTCCCTACCAAACATTCCTGATTTGCATCCTTCTTTAGAATCGTTCCTCCTGATCTGTCATTTCTGTCTTCACTTGTAACTATACCTTTCATACCTTCCTGTCCAAACGTTCTCTCACGACCAATACAGCCTCTCTCAATCAGCCACCTATATCGTCCATACTCTCCTCTTTTTTCATGACTATATCTCCCTCTCTCTTCTGCCCAATTACTCAACCAATCTTCTCTACCTTCCACACCCCTTTTCTCTCCTGAAAGTTCCCTTTCTCTCAACTAAACAATCCTTCAAAGGTAACCTGCCGAGGGAACTCTACTTCAGGGTAAACCTAAAGTACAGGAGCCTACTTTGGGGTAAACCCAAAATAGGGGGGGAATCACTGGGGCCCTTCTTCAGGATATACCCTAAGAAGGGGAGTAGAACAACTAGGAGATCTGTTCAGGGCAGATCTCAGCAGGAGAGTGGAGTGAGCAACCCAAGGGGTTTCCACCTCGCAGGTTCCACGGGGTCAGAGTCGAACCTTTCCCATTTATCCCAAATGGTTACACGGTACTTAGAACGACCCCTTCCACTCAAGCGGACAATTGAGAACCCACCCCAACCTGCTGATCCCCGACCCGAGAACTTTCACCCCACAGCAGCACCACCCAAACCCAATCCACCCCCTTCAACCTGGTTTTGCACCCTGATGAGTGGTGCTCCTCAGGTATTTTTCAGCTCTCTACTTAAACTGTACAATCTATACCCAGTTCTCCCTTTCAACCATTCCTTCATCTATCTCCAATTAATCCTTCCCCATTACCTGCTGACCAATCATTTGTCTCCCTTTCTTCTGACATCAATTTCAATCATTCTAGTCTTTCTCTCCTGATACATCAGTTTCAGTCAGGGCTGTGGTCAGTTATGAATTGAATTGGAATTGATTAAAGAAAGAAAAAGAAAAAAATGTGAATTGGAATTGATATCAATGGACTGATATGAACTGAGGACTGAAATGATAAAAAGGACTGATATGAACTGAGGACTGAAATGATAAAAAAATATTTTATACTGTAATATGCGAATTCATTACTGTACAATAATTAACTTACAGTATACTTAAATGGTAAAATATAGTTTGCTATCACAAAAAAAAGTTTAAAATATATCAAGTGAAGCAACCTATTAAATTTATATGAATTCTAATTTAATTGAGAAACTATTTCCTGCATAATTCATTTGTTTTAAATAAATTTATTTAAGATTTACAAGTTCAGTTCCTGTAAGTGTGCCAGACTGATAATAAATATAGATGTTATTTTGAAACCTCATTTTTATTTCTTTCCATTAGATTAATGGTACTGGGTAGATTAAAATTGATTTTGAATTGAAAGCATTTTAACTGAATGAAATATCGACCATAATGAACTGAACTGAATTGGAACTGAAGATTTCGTTTTATAAGAATGAATTGAATTGAATTCAAATTATTTCAAATTTTATTCTGTATTGGAATTGAACTGATAAAAAATGACCCCAGCCCTGGTTTCAATCACTCTAGTCTCTCACTTTCGACATATCAGTATCAATTATTCCAGTCTCTGGACAAATTTTAATAGCATCGATTATCATTTCAGTCATTCCATTCTCTCCTTCACCTGACATCAGTTTTCAACATTCTAGTCTCTCTTGTGATATATTAAATATCAATCCTTCTATCTCTCCTGACATTAGTATCAGTTATTCTAGTCCCTCCTTCCCCTGGCATAACAACTTCTCTAGTGCCCTATACTTCACATGCCTTCACCAGTACTCAATACAAAATTGTCAGTCCATTCCAGCCACTCTGTGACAAAACTTCTAGTCATTCTTCCTTTCATTATTCTCACTCCTAACCACATCTTTTGTCCCATATCCCAAACAATCCATTTCACTCAACAAATTCTTGCTCAGTCTAAACACTATCTCCCTATGCAATCCTTGTTGTCCTTTCCTCCATACACAGCTCCCTTTCTTGCATCATATTAAATATCAACCCTTCTGTCTCTCCTGACATTAGTATCAATTATTCTAGTCCCTCTTTCTTCTGGCGTAACAACTTCTCTAATGCCCTACACTTCACATGCCTTTACCAGTACTCACTCAATACAAACTTGTCAGTCCATTCCCACCACTCTGTGCCAAAATTTCTAGTCATGCTTCCTGTCATTATTCTCACTCCTAACCATGTCTTTTGTCTAATATCCCAAACAATCCATTTCCCTCAACAAATTCTTGCTCAGTCTAAACAGTCTCCCTATGCAATCCTTGTTGTCCTTCCCTCCATACACAGTTCTCTCTCTCTCGCCCTACTAATCCTTCCAGATCACGATCACTATCAATCCTTTTCCCATTTCCCTTTTTCCTGGAGTCCTCAGTTCACCTCATGCTTTCATTTATTTTGGTCCTGTGTTCTTTTATGCCAGTTTCTTGTTTCACTCTAATAAATCTTTAATGTTTTGTGAAGTTAGGAGGGGTCTGTATGTACAAAAGTCTTTTAGTAGGGAAAGCCCCAAGAATTGATGTAGTGTGTAGCAAAATGCTAAAGCAAGGAGGAGAAATATCAGTAGAATGGATATGGAGGAATGTCGAGTTCCAGGGGATTGGAAATAGGTACAATCATTCCCCTGTACAAATGAAAAGGGAAAAAAGAAGCATGTGGTAATCATAGGGGCATTTGTCTTCTTGGTGTAACTAGAAACATATATGGAAGTATAGTTATTGATCAAGATAGGGAAATAACAGAGGAATTAGTTAAAGAACAGGGAGGTTTTAAGCAGGAAAGTGACTGTGCAGATCAGACATTTATCCTAAGGTCTTTACTGGAAAAGTTTCAAGAGAGGGGGAAGAAGTTTTATGCAGCATTCATGAATTTGGGGAAAGAATATGAGTGGATAGACAAGGAATGTGGAGTAAATGGGAAGCCACTGAATGCAGTGAAGAGTATGTATGAGGGTGCTAAGGCTGTAGTGCGTGTGGATAGTGAACTGAGTGTTTTCTGTCTGAATGTTGGATTGAAACAGGGGTGTGTCATGTATCCACTATCTGTATATGGATGGGGTTATGAAACAGATGCAAGGTAGGGAAGTGGATGTTGAAGTGGCCCTAATGAGAGAGGGTAGCATTTGGAAACATCCTGTTCTCGTTTGCAGATGGCACAGTATTAAGTACAGACGAAGGGGAACTGCAAGGCTCCATGAATGAGTCTGGGAGTGTGTGTAAGAAATGGAATCTAAAGGTGAATATTAGGAAGAGTAAAGTGGTCTTTGAGAGGACTGAAGTCACTGAATGCACAGTAAGGTTGGATGGTGAGGAAATTGAAAATGTGAGTTTATATAAATACTTGGGTAGTGTCATGGCGTGTATTGTGTATGAGTGTTGTATTGCTGCAGTCAGAGAATGTATTTATGTGTGCTTTGTTAGTAATATGTACTGAGTTGTTTGTAGTTAAATATGAAATATCTACAAATGTTTCATGGTGCAGTTTGAGGAAATACTGTATACATATTTTAATGACTATTTTTACTGCAATGTATTTTCATCATTGCTTTGAACTCCACTGCATTTTCCTTGCAGTTCCCATGCACATATATGCACTAGCATTTTCAAGTCTGCTCTTATGTTTACTCTTTTCAAGAATAAAACTGATATTCCAGAGAACCAGCTTTTAATAGGTTTATTTTTACTCTAATGTATTTTCATCATAGCTGTGAGCTCAACTGTATTTTCTTTGAAGTTTCTATACGCATACACACCAGCATTTTCGAGTGTGCTCTAACATTTACTCTTGCCGTATATACACTTATTCCTGCACAAGATGAACACTAACATTTTTACATCAACAATTTAATACTCTGTTTCTTGCCTTATTAAACGTACCGGTAACAGACTTCAACATTCTTCTTCTTGATTTAATGTAAAACTCACAATTTGATGTATATTTTCAAGCCTTATTGAACATAACTCTGAATTTCCAAACAGAAGTACCATGCTTAAATCTTATTACTCTCTAAAGTTATTTCAGAACTGGACTCCCATGAGAGGTGTTGTATGCTGTGTTGGTTGTGGGCAATGTGAGGGCAGAAGAGGAAAATTTTAATCAGTGGAGAGATGGAATGGGTTACAAAATATTAATCATGACTAAGACAAAAGTAATTATGTCTTGGGCAGGTGGGGACACTGCAAGAGGCACATGGCCATGTACAGTTTATCAAAAGGCTGTAGGGTGTGGGGAAAAACACACTGTGATGTGGATGCATAAGAAATGTGGTATTAGAGGTAAGCTGCAGAATAGTGCTGATTTTGAGTGTGCGGTATGTAAAGGAAAGCATACAGGATGAAAGGGAAAGGAAGTTGTTAATTTTACTAAAGTCTCTTGAGAGCGTGGAGGATTTCCCTTTGTCTAGTTGAGTCCAGAGGTGGGAAAACTTATCTTGGAAAGATAATCCCTCTTGGTGTAGGTGCAGTCTCATGAGGGAGAACAATGAATGAGACACACGCAGCTGAAGGAAATCCCAACTTGGAAAGATGAACATGAAGCACAATCTCCACTGATAAAGCTAGATTGGTGGAGGCCCCAAAAGATTATTTTAGTTCTGGCCAAGCCATCCAATGGGGCAACGTGTTTAACAATAGCAGCACCCCTGGACCATTAGGGGGACGCACAGAAGCCAGCAGACTAGATCTGGGCAGTGTCTCTAGGTGACGAGCCTTGGGATATAGCAGTCTATAGCAGATCTTTCTCCAGTATTATCCTTTCAGAGTTCAAGTTCACCATGGGTGGCACAAACCTAATACGAGACAAGCCTCTTAGCAAGCCAGAAGCGATGGTAACTACTCCAGTCAAAGAAGCAGATCCTGCTGTGACAGGAGAGTCATGTGAAAATGAGGAGTGAGTACATCCATAAGAAATGAGATGTGGACAAATAATATTACCCGACTGTGGTGTTTCAGGTGCAGGGATGCAAACAAGCAGCCTCAGTGTACCCAACACGGTCAATGACCTGTTGACCAAGGGACATTTCCGCTACAGTTACAAGGTCGCTGAGGTTGATGTTCGAAATCAGTCACATCCTGACATACTGACGGGATGCAACAGCACTCCTTAGCCATGTTTGATCATGATGTACTACATATGCTCATTCGGCAGTTACCTTCCACTTACATCACATGCATAATATCAAGATCTCTTGCTACCAATATTTTTCATACAGGAAAAGTCGTAGACTTGAACAATAATATAACTATGGTAGGTGGTGGCGACCATCATCCACTCACTTGATGTAGTGCTGCCTACTTCTTCCTTAGCCTTTATCATTCTTTTTCTGTGCCTGCCCTCCTCTCTTCCTGTTTCTCCCATCATTTCTGTCACTTCTTGCTTTTCTTTCCTCTGCAGGTGGCTTTACACTGAGTGACAAGCCAAATGGTTTCCTGTAAACCAAGAAACCATTTACAATGCTGGGTGGTAACCATATAACCAAACCATACGTGCTTCCTACATATCAACAATTGGGTTGGTGGAGGGTTAGTGCCCCTCCCCGTAAAACACATAACTAAAAGTCAAATGGCCACCCCTTACGGGAATATCGCGTCTGGCAGTAGATACATAGGCAACTGGGTACCCTAATGAGAAAATTATCCCTGACCTACCACAATATGCCTTGCCTACTGGAAGAAATAAGGAATCTGTCTTTTATTTATTATCTTTTAATTTCACAAGTACATTTATTTAATTTTCATAAAGTGGTAAAATACTTCAGTCGGAAATATTTAACAAACAGCCAAACTCACCTTGAAAGTGTTCTAAAACCAACAGACAAATGCAAATTTAAGGACATAGGTGGAACAGCAGTACAATTCATTTATGAATAACTGACAGATGGTGGCAAGACATGTATACTTAATAGTTAATCTGAAAAATGCAATGAGGGTATAATCTATGGTGAAAGGATAATTTTAAGAATTTAAGCACTTGTTTGTATAAGCCAATATTACCTCTTTTCTCATTAAATATTGATACCAATTTTTTTCGTACAAATACTGGCACTGATTTTACTTTCTACATCATTCTCCGAATCTTGGGAATTGCTAGCATTCTGTAATTCATATTCTTTCCACCACAAGTAACTCAAAGCAGTAAAGGGGAAAAAAAGATAAGATTTGGAAAAACTTCATGTGTTCCCAGCTGCCGCCTTCTATTCATTATGATGCAGCTATCCTAAAAATCAACAGTCAATTTTATGGCATTAAGCGACATTTGTGAATAGAAAATATTGAAAATTTGCTCACGGTTCTTACACCACCAACTTTGTTTCAGCACTTGTAACCTTTGAGGTAGGAACATTTGCAACATATTTCCTTTGACTGTCAGTTAACTATTTAACTTAATCCCTAAACCTCTCTCTATCTGTCAAGTTACTTTCACTTACAATTAATCCTTGGTCGCATCTCATCCACCCTTCACTAATCCTCCACCTCTCCCTACCATTCTTTCTAGTTCACTCTCCTCCCAACCTTTCCCCAGTCATCAATTCCATACTATCCTTCCCTCATCTTTTCTTCCTCCTACGTACATCCAGTGCCTTTGGAACACTTCCCCAGAATAGTTTTCCCCCCAAATTAAGTCCAACTGTTACAGATTTTTTTTATAAACGAAGGACACCTGTAATCTTGTGAATGGATTTCTTTTTATATTTACTGTAATTTGTTTTCCTTTCTGCTCATCTTGCATATATAAAAAAAAAATATGCAGTCCAGTCATATTCAATCTATCTCTGCTCAAACTTCTTTCTCCCTACCATTAGTCCACTGGGTTGGTTTCAAACTATAACTCCCACTACAGTCTTCCACAATTCTTTATGGGGTCTTTATTCCTGCTGACAGATCTCTCGACTGAGCCTCCCTAATTCTTTATCTCTCTCTACCATTCTTTGTAGACTTTCACTCCAAATAATTCCTTAGTCATCTATCCTTCCCTCATCCGCTCTTCCTACTTCCATCTTATCTAGGCCAAGCCTTGTCACATTCAGTCAAAATCTGCCCAAACGTAATCCTTCTCCCTACCAGTAGTCCACTGGGTTGAGATTTCACTCAAACTCCTGCTGCTATCTTCCACAATTTTTTAGGAGCTCTTTCTTCCTACCAACTTATCTCTCTCGATTAAGCATCCTTAATCGTCTCTCCCTACCCTTTTTTCGAGTTCACTCTCACTTCCTAGTCGCCTATCCCCTCCTGTTATCTTCTCATTCTCCTATTCCCATCCAATCCACGCTGAGCCATGTCACATCCAATCAGTCTCTGCCCACACTGAATCTCTTCCTACCAGTAGTCCACTGGGTTGGTTTCAGATTATGTTCCTACTACAATCATCCACAATTTTTTAAGAGGGTTTTCTTCCTGCTAACAAAGCTCTCTCTACTAAGCTTAATCCTCCCTACCATTCTTTCATGTTCACTCTTTGATCATTCCCTAGTCGTGTAAAACCGTCGTATCCTTCCTTCATTCTCTCTTCCTGTTGCTTCAGTCCATTCCATGGAAAGCCCTGTCCCATCCAATCAATCTCTGCCCATAATTCTTTCAGAGGTCATTCTCCATCCATCCATCATCCAATCCTACACTGCCCCATGAGGAGAGTAGGAGCCCGGGGCTAGGCAAGTTGTCTTTCTTCCTCCTAATAAATTTCTCTCTTGACCAAGCGTTCTTCTGTGACTGTCAAGACCATTTCTTCCTCTCCCATCTCCTGACATTCATTCCAGTGTATACAGTGAGTTCTTCCTCCTGACAAACTCCCCCCCCCCTCTCTCTCTCTTGACTAAACCTGCCTGCTTCACTGTCATGACCATTTCCTCTCGTCCTATCTCCAGACACTCATTTTGGTACACATGACACTGACAGGACAGGAAAATCAAGGACAAAAGTACAGCAGTCCTAAAATATGCCAGAATTGTCCTGAAGGTGAAAAACAGCAGATACCCGATAAGAATAGGTTAGGTTAGGCTACGGTTAGTTAGGTTAGATTAAACCTGGTTAGTTTAGACTATAAATTAGGTGTTATTCAACTACATACTAGTATCCTAATCATATCAAGTGTCTACTGTTTTCCATCCCTAGACAGTTCTTTCATATTACAGTACGAGCATATTTGCCTCTTTTTTTTTTTTTTCCTGGGTGTCATGGTGTGCTTCTATTTTTCTTTTCATTCCTCTCAGCCAGTCACTCTAGACCAATCTTTCTGGTCTCCCACCTGTTTTTTTTTAATCAATCATTCCCTCCAGACCAATCTGTGGTCTCCCAACAAATCTCTCCCATCAGTCATCCTCCAGACCAATCTGTGGTCTCCCAGCTCCTCCTATCAATCAATTTCAATCAGTCATTTCCCCCAAACCAATCTGTGGTCTCCCAACTAAACTCTCAACTCTTACAAATCGATTTCAGTCAATCATTTCCTCCAGACCAAATATTCTGGTTTCCCAACTAATATTTTTAACTCTTACTACCAGTCATTACCTTCAGACCAATCTGTGGTCTCCCAACTAATCTCTCAACACCTACCAATCAATCATTTCCTCTAGACCAATCTTTCTGGTCTCCCAACTATTTCTTAACTTACTAATCTGTGGTCTGCCTAATCTCTCAACTCCTACCAATAATTTTCAATCAGTCATTCCCTCCAGACCAATCTTTCTGGTCTCCCAACAAATATTTCTCAACTCTTCCAGTCATTCTGGCCTCCCACCTAATATTTCTTGACTCTTCCTACCAATCATTCCTCCAGACTATCCTTCTGGTCTCCCACTAATCTCTACTTCTTACCAAACACTCCAGACCAATTTTCTGGTCTCCCAGTTTTCTCATTACTTCCTACCAAACACTCTGGCCTTCCAAATGATCTTTCTTGACTCATACCAATCACTCTAATGTTTCAGGTCCCCCAATTTTTTTTTCCTTCCCTTCATTACATTTTTCCCTCAAAACCAATCTTTCTAGTCTCCCAACTAATGTATTGGCCTACCAATCATTCCAGACCAAACTTTCTGGTCTCCCACAATTATTTTTTTTCCTTTCAATAATTCCCTCCAGATATATCTGCGGTCTTCCAACTAATCATTCAACTCCCACCAATCAGTATCCATCAGTCATATCAACCAGACCAATCTTTGGTCTCCCAACTCCTCCTACCAATCTATTTACATCAATCATTTCCATCAGACCAATCTTTCTGTTCTCCCAACTTCTCTCAACTCCTCATTTCCTCCAGAGCAATCTTTTTGGTCTTCCAGCTAATATTTCTCAACTCTTACTACCAGTCATTCCCTCCAGACCAATTTTTGGTCTCCCAACTTCTACCAATCACTTCCTCCAGACCAATCTCCGGTCTCCCAACTAATTTTTTTTTTAACTCATCCTACCAGTCATTCCCTAGACCAATCTGTGGTCTCCCACCTAATCTTTCAATTCCTACCAATCAATTTCGTTCAGTCATTCCCACCACACCAATCTTTCTGGTCTAATATCTGATGTACTACCAATCACTCCAGACCAATCTTTCTGGTCTCCCAAATAATCTCTTTACTCCTACCAAGCATTTCCTTCAAACCAGTCCTATTTATCTTGATAACAATCATTCAAGACCAATTTTTCTGGTCTCCCAGAATCTTTCCTGACTCTTCCTACCTACCGATCTTTCAAGACCAATCATTCCCTCCAGACCCAGCTTTCTAGAAGGTCTCCCAATATCAACTCTTCCCACCAATCACTTACTCCAGACCAATCTTTTTGGTCTCCCACCTGATCTTTGACTCTACCAACCAGTTATTCACTCCAGACCAGTCTTTCTGGTCTCCCCTACTAAACTCTTGATTCCTATCCATCAGTCTCAACCAATCATTTCCTCTAACCTTTGGTTCCACATAATCGATCTTGGCTTTTATGTCCTGCCAGTCATCCTCCAGATTAATCCTTCTGGTCTACTAGTCCCCCAATCTGGTCCCCCAACTTTTTTCTTGACTTCCTCCAAATCACTCTAATCAGATCATTTTGGCCTCTCAACTACTATTTCTTGACTTCATACCAATCACCCTAGACCAATCCTTTAAGGTCTCCCACCTAATCCTTTCTTGACTTCATACCAATCACCCTAGACCAATCCTTTCAGGTCTCCCACTTAATCCTTGCTTGCTTCATACCAATCACCCTAGGCCAATCCTTTCAGGTCTCCCACCTAATCCTTTTGTTGACTTCATACCAATCACCCTAGACCAATCCTTTCAGGTCTCCCACCTAATCCTTAACTTCATAATTCATTACTGCTGACTAATCCTGACCTGCCTACGAATCTCTTGATTCCTTTCCATTCACTTTAGACCAGTTTCTGGTCTCCCAGTAATTTTATTCTTGACTCCCTACGAAACTCAATCATTCTAGCCTTCCAACTAATCCTTCGTGACTCCCTACCAGTCGTCCTATCCAGTGTAACCATTGTTGATTCAAGGCTTTAACTAGGGTTTTGGTAGTCCTGACTTCCTGATCCTTTAATTTGGAAGTCGCAGCTTAAAATTTTGGAAATCATATTATTACTGCCGAGGAGCATATCTATAAACCAACTGAAGCTGCCCCAGACGATAGCCAACGGATGTACAGAACGAAAATCAGTAATTGCCTGATTGCTACGGTACACCTGGGCTCAATATTAATTAATGTATTGAATTGGTCATTTTATACACAGCGTGGCATGCCCAGCGATCTGATTTATGGCGTACGCTCAGGAATCTGGGAGTCGTTGGGACTTCGTTATATCATTCGTATTGCTGCATTTTATGGACGTAATATACGGTCATACGTCCACTAGCAGACGCCCTGTTGATTCCTACCATCACTCCAAACCAATCTTTCAGGTCTCCCACCTAATTGTTGCTCAACTTCATTCCAATCACCCTAGACTAATCCTTTCAGGTCTCCCACAGAATCCTTGCTTTATAACAATCACCCTAGACCAATCCTATCAGGTCTCCCACCTAATGCTTTCTTGACTTAATACCAATCCTTTCAGGTCTCCCACCTAATCCTATCTTGATTTCTTACCAATCACCCTTAAATTTATTCAGGTCTCCCACCTAATCCTTGCTTGACTTCATACCAACCACCCTAAACCAATTATTTCAGGTCTCCCATCTAATCCTTTCTTGACTTTTTACCAATCACCCTAGACAAATCCTTTCAGGTCTCCCACCTAATCTTTCTTGACTTCACATCAATCACCCTAGACCAGTCCCTTCAAGTCTCCCACCTAATCCTTTCTTGACTTCATACCAATCACCCTAGACCAATCCTTTCAGGTCTCCCACCTAATCCTTTCTTGACCATACCAGTCACCTTAGACCAATCCTTTCAGGTCTCCCACCTAATCTTTTCTTGACTTCATACCAATCACCCTAGCCCCCAGTCCCGACCGATTTTTTCATTTTTTTTTTTCAAACCTCCGCTTTTGGTGAGAAGCATCGAAAATTCAGAGGAATCTCCCTCCTGAGCTTAAAAATGTTGATACAGGTGTCATTCAGCCTTACATATTCCTTCTTTTTCAGGGTACCTGGCTAAAGAAAACGAACTATGGAAGGGTTAACTAATTCGTCACATTAAATTACGTATTTATTTATTTACTTGGTACGAATTTGTGTAGTACAAGTCTATATTGGTTTTCACACAGTAATATAGGCGATAAAAGCATTGTTCACTCACCCAAAACCCCAGCATATGACACCTTCCTTTACGACATTACCAGCTCATCATTTTGTTTGTTTCTACCTGTAGCTTCTTTGTCCTCCACCTCAGGAATCACTTTCACCGTGAATTTTGTCATTGGAGAGACCGTGGGGCAACATATCTTTACTGGCCAAGTTATTGCTAACAGGTGAATTGCCCAGTGTGGAGGAGAGGGAGGGTCAGGTGGGTCCAGGCAGTATCCTCGCTTGACTGTAGGTAGAGGAAGGTCTCCCACATATGCCTACCAAAAATCATCCGCGAATGTTGAAAAATGTGCACACGATGGGCCTTGCAATTGAGTGACGTACGATGCACGTCAGTGGGTAGCAGCCTCAGATTTAATCGTAATAAAATAAGAATTTCGGTCAACCATCTGCAACAATACTGAATGTGTTGTTCGATCACGTTTATCCGTCCATCCATCATCGAATCCCACGTTACCCCATGAACGTTGTACGGGGCTAGGCAAGTTGGTCCTGACATTTGTGTTTCACTAGATACTTTACAAAGTTAGCCTAAAATCTAGCAAACCTAACCACATATATGGGCAATGTTGCTTTCACTACTACAATTATTAGTTCCATTTTACTTCTGTCAGCCAAGTTCAAAGGTGCTTCTGACAACTGGGCCAAGTTCACTATACTCTTTCCACTTGAACTAAAACAGCCATCTCTCCAAACTTTAATGTTAAATTGCAACAAGAGAGTAATACCGCATTACTGTACAATCCAAGCCATTAAACTGCTGTGGAATTCCTGCTGAACAACATATCTGCCAGTGAACAAAAATCTTGGCAAAGTTAAGGTTAAACGTTTCTTATGCAGGAGGAACGCGTCACTTTACAATTTGACCATCAACTATGCTGTAAAGGGTGACCTTTCAATTAATTACTACAGTCGAAATACTTACCTAAATACTGTAAATGAATGTCAACAGGCTCTCCCCGGCCCACTGCTGCACCAGTCCGTCCCCATACTGGAAGCTTTAAGATGGGCCCATTCCGTTGCCCTTATCGAGGTTAGGACCAAACTGCTATTCTCTACCTAGGATTCAGTTAGGCTTGGTTTGAATGTGAAACTGATGAGTTCCCCCCCCCCTCCAAAAATATGCATTTCCACCTTTTAAAACTATACATATAATGGCTGTTTTAAAAAGCAGCACAATACTGTACTGAACTGGGTGGAAGCCTCCCTAGATTCCTCCCCCTCCCCCCCCATTTTTTCCCCTTCAGAACATACTGACCCTATAGTGGAAAATAACTTGCTCTAAGTAACACTGCTTACTTTTAAAGTACAGCTTGAATGCTGTCATTACATATTAATGCTCGAGTGATACTAGTCACAATGAACGGCTTTGAAAAGCTGTAAAGCCATAACATCACCATAATCTGCCACAAAGCTATATTAAATAGGCCACAAATGGATCGGGGCCAAGATATTGCAATTACAGAATGACACGTTAATCTACATTGCCTGAAATTAGTCTTTTTTATAATTTGGACAACCTTTTCTTCAAAGATTTACAATAGTCTGCACATGGCGTATCAGTACTTAGGCTTTACAGGCACAAATTCCACAAGAAATCAAACTCAGCCATGAAACCCACAGCTGGAATATTTGGGGGGGGAGGGGGGGAGATAGGTTAGACAGGAAAAGGGGGGGGGGTTATACCCTTTAAAAATCAACAAGTTAAATCTTCCAGGTAACATTTATCAGACATAATATGGGGTGATAATAGTAAAATGTAAAATTCGTGAACTTATCTTGGCTGAGTTGTAGTGCAAGTGGTGCCGCTCCTGGGGCGGTGAGATGCGATGGCGAGCACTTCAAACTGAAATCCCAGTGAGGAGGTCGCAGCTTCGCGGGACTGAATCACAAAAAAATCCCAGTAACTCCATGTATTAATCTTGTAAGGACGTCACAGTTTTGCAGGGTTAATCACATAATCTGGAATTAGAAACCAAATGCGAATTAGTCGATGTGGAGAGGATGGAGTGAAAGACTGACGAGGAGAGTGTATGAGTGTGGTGGAGGGGGCGAGAGGGAGGGGGAGGCCGAGGATGAGATGGAGGGATGGAGTGGAGAGGTATATGAGAGAGGGGGGTGAGTTGGGAGCGTGGTAGTGAAATGGCAGGGGACTGACATGGAGGCAATTTGTTGTGGCCACCCCGTGCGGGATTGAGGCGTCTGGCAATAAATAGATAGAATTACTGAGGCTGCGTAAGACAAGCTGGTGGAAATTTTAAATATAATTATTGAATTATACTTGTCAACCATCGTGACCGGAGGCGCTTACATTCACTACCACCCACACTGCAGTCAGAATATTTGAATCTAACTGGAAAAAAAGTCATATTCTGGCAATAGATAGATAGATAAAATTACTGAGGCTGCGTAA